>JADBJO010000019.1:660000-692500 GCA_016801955.1 Conus betulinus
ATGTCTGTGATTCCAGAATCACCAGGAACCAGAAAAACGATCCAAGGTGATGGCAGACACGGGAGTAATGTGGCTGGCTTTTTCAACCAACATCCTGTCGACTCCTTTCCAACATTGAACCATCTCCATTCCTGTATGTACATCAAAGTGCCTCTCGTGTCGTCGGTTTTAAGTAACCAAAACTACAAAAAAAAGAAGACTGCTGTGCCGTAAAATCAATGGGAACTCTAGTCTAAGAATACCAGTCGACTGTTACCTGTTAAAATAAATATAAGCAAACGTATGTTTAGATCACGCACCTGCTGCCACCGCTGTCTCAAAAAAGATCGCATATTTACAGTCTGGGAGAAGATACAGGCAGCAAACACACAGGGTAGGGACTCTGAACTGCACCAAATAAAACGAAACATGTCAGCACCATTATATGGATGTTGGTAGCGTTACAAACCTAACTTTTGAAACACTGTTAAAATTACTTGAACTGCTGTGGCAATTTGTACATGAGTGATTTATCCCTGCAAATAGGTGTTTCAAACTGTGTGTGTGATGGGATAGTCTTTGTCCCAAATTCTTGGAACAGTGTTGGTGTACTGAAAGATTCTGGCTAAAATTATAATCGTGACATAAATTTGCCTTTTCTTGACAAACGTGATCCTGTAAAAAAAAATCTTGAATAGAAAACTCTGGAGAAGGAAAAAGGGAGAAAGATGGGGATAATACCTTACCTCAAAAGATCTTTTCTGCTGGCATCGGCAGCCTTAACAGTGCTGTCCCTAGCGCTGTGTTTTTGGCTCCCGTATTACAGCCCCTCGCACATCTTCAAGGATCAGGACGCCGCAGACCAACCCTTACCTGTGTTTAAGCGTTGGTGTGGAATTGGAGCAAATCGATAGCGATAGGTGACAAAGAAAAACGTGCAGCAGGTGTTCTTTCAACGGTGTCTCCACAGCTGCAGACTGTAAGCGGATCAGCGGCAAAACCGCACCAGAAACAAGGCGCAGCAGATGGTGTGAAGTGTGTCCATCCTCCTCTCGACCCCTATGACCCCGCCATCATGCAGTACTATGCCAAAGAACCACCGGTCAACTGCAGCTCCGCCATGAAAGAGTGGGTCTACGTCATCAATGGCACATTCCATATGTCACATGATGCCATTCGTCAGTACGGGAAAATCACGTGTGGATATTCCCCCATCTTTCGCAATGGCGACTACGCCGTTCGCTACGGTACGCCTGTGAAACCTATGTTGGATGGCATGCCTTTGCAGTCAGACTTTTTCAACGTGTCCTGTGTGTCTGTCAGCGGCAAAACATATAAAAACGTCCATGCTTCTGTGGCCTGGAACAGTGACATCATGGAACGTCTTCGTACGTACCATTCTTCAGCAAGGTCCAGAGATCGCTTGGATAAACACAAAAACCTCACTATCGTCTCCAAATGACAAGACTGTCCGCGAAACTTCTTTCTCCAACCTGAGTGTTTTCATGCTAGGTTTTGATGCAATGTCACGCATGGCTTGGCATCGCAATTTACCCAAATCACACAAATATTTCACTGAAAAGCTGGGAGCAATAGAACTGGAAGGTTACAACATTGTAGGAGAGATGCAACAGCAGCTGCGTTGTTGCCAATGTTCACCGGTGAAAAGAAGGAGGAACTACCAGAGGCCAGACCACGTGTAAAGGGGGGCAGACCAATCGATAACTATCCTTTTATATGGAAAACGTTTTCTAAAAATGGCTATGTTACGGCTTTCGCCCAAGATAGACCCAGCATAGGCGCATTTCATGCCAATATGAGAGGTTTTCAACAACAGCCGACCGATTATTACATACGACCATTCTACCATGCGGCAGAGCGGGCACGTTTGAAAAACCCCCGTCTCTGCTGGGGCTCTAAGCCACGGCATGTGAATTTCATGGACTGGTTTGGAAGTTTGTTAGATATGTACAAAGATTTCCCCAAGTTCTTCGTTGGGCATTACTTAGAGATGAGTCACGATCACATCAACAGAATCCAAGCCGTGGATGATGATTTGGTCGCTTTTCTGCAAGAGCTGGAACTAAAAGGACACCTCAATTATACTGTGTTGATCTTGTTTGGTGATCACGGCCCAAGGTTTAGCCACATTCGGAAGACCACCCAAGGAAGGCTGGAAGAACGTTTACCTTATTTCACCTTTCGCTTTCCTCCGTGGTTCCACAAACTTTACCCAACAATCATCAAGAACATGCTCGTCAACACAAAAAGGCTGACCACTCCTCTAGACATCCACGCCACCTTTAAAGACATTCTCAACTACACCGATACGAAAAATGATTTACAAAACAGAGCCATGAGCCTCTTTAAGGAAATTCCCAAAGAACGCACGTGCACTCATGCTTCGGTCACTCCTCACTGGTGTACCTGTTTAGTGTGGCAGCCGGTCAAACGTTCAGACCCTCTGGTCAGTCAGGCAGTGGCCACAGCGATTCATAAAATCAACAAGCTAACGCAGCCTCATCGGTCCAAGTGTTCAAACCTCAGCCTGCAGGAAGTTTACTAGAAGCGTTCGTTACGTGCCCAGTGCCGAAGACCGCTCGGCAGAGTGGAAATTGCAGAAGTTCCTGACACGCAAAACCCCTGAACATAATATCACGGACAGGTACCAAGTGGCCTTCACGACACTGCCCGGAGAGGCTCACTTTGAGGTCACGTGCGTGTTTGATGTAGAATCTAGAACGTTCAGTGTCGACGAAACCCAGATCAGCAGAATCAACCAGTACGGTTCTCAAGCTAACTGCATCCTAAAGTCAAAACCACACCTGCGGCCATACTGCTACTGTGCTAAATGAGACATGACTCTGCTTGATTTGCTGAATGATAAGGGTGTAGTTGATGTGTTTCTGCAGTTCCCAGTCACACGCATTAAAGGTTCTGTTAAGCAATATGGGGGAAGCATTTTTTTTTTCATGTTTTACCGATGTGTGCTTACAGTCTCGTGTTATATTTTTCTGTAGCCACACTGGTGAACTACAATAAGTTTTATCACCATATTTACACGAATAATCGTGACTGACCTGTGGCATGTCCTGTCTCTACGCGCTGTATGAAGTTAAAAATCAAGCTACAATTAATCGGTTGAGGAGTAGAACGTAAACCGTCAGAGCTGGAGATCAACAATGGAATCAGATGTCACGCAGAACGCGCTACAGCGCTGGTGTTATGTTCTGTAATCACACGCTCCAGCCCCCCCCCCCCCCCCCATTCTCCATCTCCACCATTGAGAGTAAATCCAAACCAACCTCCCACTTTGCTCCAAAAATCGACCCCCTTCTTAAAAATTTTCAAAATGCCCCAAAGGACAAAACATACCAATCAAAGCAGATTGCATCTGAATTTAAGGGTTGGAATTTCTGGACCTCAGCCTGAACTATACCCCCCCCCCCCCCCCCCCCCCCTCCCTCGCCCTTTCACCCACCTTGTTCCCAAAACACACTGCTCGATGAGTAATTTGGAGCAGGTGCAGAAACACCCCATGAAATGAATACAGACACGTGCCCGAACTTACCCGCCGTATGTGACAAGAGGTGGAACTGGACGTGTGCCTAGTATATATTCGTTGCATCAGGTGCGTCTTAGCTATGGCCCAAGTCATGCACTGACCAGTGTTTTTGGAACACGGTGGGAAATAGGTTTGGTTCAAGTTTGGAATCCCATTCACTCCTACCCCCCCCCCCCCCCCCACACACACACACACACATCATCCCCTAAAAGTCAGCTGTGATGTGATCTGATGGACATGTTTTGTCGTTTAGGACGCTTTGACGAATCGAAAAGGAGAGTGGGAGGCGGTAGGAGCGGTTGGGGGGGGGGGGGGGGGGGGGGGGGGGGGGGGGCGAGGGGCGAGGGTGCAGGGATTTGGAAGAAAGTGAGAGGTCGGTCTGGATTTGTTCTCCGAAATATAAGTGTGTGTGCGTGTGTGTGTGTGTGTGTGTGTGTGTGGGGGGGGGGGGGGGGGGGGGGGGGGGCAGGCACCCTTTCTCACCTGCCGGGGAGAGAGATTTTGGCGTAGTGTGATTTTCCATATGTAACCCTGCCTAAGATTGCAGTTTGGGGCATTGTTTGGACAACGCTCGCTTTTAGAAACATTGTGATCGTGCTTTTTTTTTTTTCTTTTCTTCTTGTTCTGGTACTTCTTCGTCTTCATCTTCGCCTCCTCCTCCTCCCCCCTCCTCCTTCTCCTCCTCTTCTCGCCCTTTTCTTCTTCTTCTTCTTCTTCTTTTCTTCTTCTTCTTCATCATCATCATCTCCTCCTTCTTCTTCTTCTTTCTTCTTCTTCTTCTTCTTCTTTCTCTTCTTCTTCTTCTCCTCCTCCTCTTACTCCTTCTTCTTCCTTTTCTTTTTCTTCTTCTCCTACTCCTTTTTTTCTTCTTTTTCTTCCTCTTCGTCTTGCTCCTCCTTCTTCTTCTCTTCTTTTTTAATGTTTTGTTCTTGTTTTCGGTTTCTTTCTTCTTTCTCTTCTTGTTCTTGTTCTTCTCATTATCCTCCTGCTCCAGCTCCTCCTCCTTCTTCTTCTTCCTCCTCCTCCTCCCTCCCATCCCCTTCCTTTTCTTCTTCTTCTGGCTGCATGTTATGGAAAGCTCCAAGAATGTTTCAAAGACTGTTCGAGTCTTCGACCACTCGCAGCTCATGAATAGTTGATCATCCTGTGGCCTTCTGGTGTTCTCCACAGAAGTTCATGCCTCACAGTCCGTGCGACTGTGTGTGTGTGTGTGTGTGTGTGTGTGTGTGTTTTCCACATTAAGTGATATTAGACGTGTGTGTGTGTGTGTGTGTGTGTGTGTGTGTGTGTGTGTGTGTGTGTGTGTGTGTGTGTGTGTGTCCATGTGTGTGTGTGTGTGTGTGTGTGTGTGTGTGTGTGTGTGTGTGTGTGTGTGTGTGTGTGTGTGTGTGTGTGTGTGTGTGTGTGTGTGTCCATGTGTGTGTGTGTGTGTGTGTGTGTGTGTGTGTGTGTGTTCTGGGGATCTAATCTCGTCTATGTCGCCTCAGGGCTAGTTCGTTCAATTCTGTCGTATGGCTAAGAACTTTTTTTTAACAGCTGGAAAGACAGATTTACACAAGCTAACCAGTACTGACTCGTTAGCCTTTAAAATTGCATTAGGACTTCCACGATGGGCTTCAACTGATTTGGCGTACAAGGAGGCTGTTGAGTTACCCTTAAATGAACATAGGCTAAGTTGCGCCTGTAATTTATAGTGAGAGCTAGAACCATCCCAAATTCAGTAATGACTGAACTGGATGGAAGTACGTATATTTCAAGAGAAATCCGTAACAAATCGGGTATACATGTCCCTAGGTGATTATGTTTCCCCATTGTTTCAGAACTGTAACCTGTCTCTTGATGGTATTGCCCAGGTTCCATGTTGTTCATACCCTTCGTGGTTGTCAGAGAGCAGCTGAAATCATCTACTCTTACGGAGATTTTAATAAAAAAGATAATCCTCTGTTACAATCATCCTATCCTATGAAAAACGACTTGATAGACATGGGAAATACGACTTTCCTATCTACACATTTTCACGGATGGTTCTGTTTTAGTTTCTTCCGATGTTGGGGCTTTCTTTGTAATACCAGCGCTTAGCATTAGAAAGAAATTCCATATTACGAAAGGATGTTCTATACTTATAGCACAGTTATTTACCATTTTGAAAGCATTAGATTTTAAGCTTGACATGCCTGTTATACATAGACAAATACTTAGACTATCGGACTCAAAATCAGCGCTTACGGCTCTACATTGTCAATTAAAATCTAGTTGTTCAGACTTGGTGTGCGAGATCTTATTTCTCATTCATCAGTTAATAACCTGGGGTATCGATGTAACGTTGTTTGGGTTCCAGGGCACTCCAGTTTACGTGGCAATGACTTAGCTGACTTTTATGCAAAGGAAGCCGCAAGAAATACATCTGATGTTTTGAATTGTGATATCCCTTTCTTCGTCTGAAGCTATTGACATTCTGACAAGTTCAATCTGGAACATAAGACAGAAACAATACCTTGAAGATTCAGCTCGGAAGCACTGACAGGATATGACTAAACCAACAAAAAAATATTGTAACCCCCCAGGGCCAATCCCAATTCGTAACCTTGTACATAGGCTGCAGATTAATGGTTGATTTGGCAGGTATTCACAACCGGCACCTACTTGTGCATGTGGTCAGACCCTCGATACCCCTCATTTTTTTTATTTGACTGTACTAATACAAGAACTCACTTTCAGGATAGAGTGAGTTCCGCTCATGCGACGTGCGGACTGCCTCGACACGTCTCTTACAGTTATTAATTAACTTATACGCGTTAATTACTGACGTGTGATCAACGAAAAGTGCACAGTTTTGTTCGATAGGTGTTGACAAATCCACCGATATGCTTTTTGTTGAAATGTGAGGCAGGAATCGTCGGACAGGGGCTTTTCCAGGAAAGTAATACTGTGACATTGTGAAGCGCCATTATAGATAAGAGTACACATGCACCGTTAGCATCCGTGCTGCGATCTCAAGATATGACTCCGCTCCGTGCCCTCGTCTGTGTTGTGAGTTAGCATGTCGAATGATAGTGACAGTGCGGGAAGAGCAAAACACGTGTTCAGATCTTCAACTGATGAAAGTGAACTACTAGTATGTGTATTGAAGACGAGATAGTGAAAAGAGACAGAAAATCAGATTGAAAACGCCAGCACGTAGTTGAGGAAGAGCGGGGGACGACAGACACGCTATGGATATATTCAGACTGCACTGGCGCGCATCGAAAGAAGGCTTGATGGATTGACAACAAAGGAGGATTTTCAAAGAATGCGTCAGGAAGTTAATAACCTGACAACGACATTTATGGAAAAGATTTCCGCATTGGAGGGGAGGCTGTTTGACATGGAAATGCAGAAAGACAAACAAGAAACAAGAAATCAAGCAGCTGAAACAAAAAAGTGAGAGACTGAGTGACAGCATCAGGCAGCAAAGAAAACACAGAATCAGAGAAATACAGAAAGACAATAATGACCTAGAACAGTACTCCCGACGCTGTCATATTCGTGTTTTCCGGGTGCCAGAGAAAGAGAATGAGACGGCAGAGAACTGTGTGACAAAGATCTGTCGTATCTGTACGGACAGTGTCGGCGTGGAGGTGAAACCCAGCGACGTCGAGGTGGCCCACCGGATGGGGAGACGGAGCAGCGACTAGCCGCGGCCCATCCTAGTGCGGTTTTTCGACCGCAAGCTGAGGGACCAGGTGCTGGCGAACCGGAGGCGGCTGAAGGGCAAGGGGACCAGCACTGGGGAGGACCTGACAGCCGCCAACTACAAGCTGCTCCGGAGTGCCATGGATCACTCCGCCACCATGTCGGCCTGGAGTTCTACAGGGAGAATCCTGGCCAAAACGTTAAACGGGGTGGTGGTGGTCAGGCTGAACATTCATTCCAACTTGGACGAGACATTTTAAACGTGCCATGGCCCCTGTGGATATCAGTGCTGATGACAACGAGCGAGTGGTGTGAAATGGATCAATTTGATAAGTATGGCTTGACTTTGATCTGTTCATTTGATCCATTCTATTTAGTATGGTTTGCTTCTTCTTTGTTCTGATTCAAATATTTTTGTCTGATATTTTCATACTGATCGAAAATGAATGGGTACACTGAAATATGATGTAAAGTCTAACATTTCTATGAACAACCAATAAATGCTTAATTACGTAGAGTTTTTCACAAGTTCTAATGATAGGGAAAGCAAAACAGATTGTACGTGTGTATACAGCATTAAATAAATGGTACACCAGGGTTGAGGGGAGATATGCACATGCGCGCATGCACACACACACACACACACACACACACACACACACACACACACACACACACACACACACAAAGAGTACATAGGAATATAATCCTAGATTTTCTCTCTCTCCCTGATTTTATTTTTTTGTTTGTTTTTTTTTTTTTTTTGTTTTGTTTTTGTTTTTGAGGGGTGGAGGGGTGGAGGGGGGAGGCGGAAGGGGTGAAAATTATGTTTCTTGAGAGATATCAAACTGTTGTGCATAATGCAAATGTGGTAATGTATGACATCGGTTTGGGTATATATATGTTTATAAGGAACTTTAAGTGCGGTGAGTTACTTATTTCACCCTCTTCTCAATTTTTCACCAACTTTCTCTCTCCCTCACTTTCTGTCTCTCTACCTCTCCCTCCCTGTCTCCCTCTTTATTATATACCATTTATGAGATATATGTTTGTGCTGAACTTGAAATGTAGTGAGTCCTCTTCCTCTCTCTTCTCTTCCTCTCTCTCCTCTCTCTCTCTCTCTCTCTCTGTGCTTAATTGATGTACAGTATCTATCTTTGTTTATGCTGTTTTTTTTCTCTTTCTTCTGATACATGTATACAAATTGCCTCTGTATTGTGATCTCTTTGTGGAACTACTAGCCCCATCTATATTACACAGAATGTATGAAAATCATAATAGCGTGTTAAATGTTCAATGTCTCCAGATGCTCAGTCATTAGACAAAATCTGTACACGTGGTTATGGTTTTTCACTGACTTTAAAAAAAAAAGTGACTGGACCCTAACTGATTGATATGTATCTATAGCCTTTGTACAATGTGTATGGTCTTTGTCCATGACCTTGTCCTAACTGTCACTCAAATACATGAACATGATTCCTGTATTAGTAATTTCTCTCTCTCTCTCTCTCTCTCTCTCTCTCTCTCTCTCTCTCTCTCTCTCTCTCTCTCTCTCTCTCACTGAGGTTTAGAATGCTATAAGTTTCTTTTGAAGTGGATTGGGTAAACTGTGAACATAGATTGCTTACTATTTCAAGGCTTTAGGATATGTTACACATCTGGCTTAATTGCCCAGCCTCATGTACATGTATGCAAATGGGCATTGTATTACATTGTATGTGCCTGCCATGACCTAAATATGATCTTACTCTGTCTCTCTGTCTCTCTCACTCACTCTCTCTCTCACTCTCCGTCTGTCACTAGTGTCTGTCTGTCTGTCTGTCTCCTCTCTCTCTCTATCTCTCTCTCTCTCTCTCTCCCTTTCTCTCTCTCTCCCTCTCCCCCTCTCTCTCCTCTCTCCCTCCCTCTCCCTCTCTCTCTCTCTCCCCCCTCTCTCTCTCCCCCTCCTCTCTCTCTGTACCTCTCTGTCCACCTCTCTTGAAATGGTTACATAAACACACAGTCAAGATTTTGTATACATGATGTACTTTATTCATTTGGAAGACCTTTGATCTGCATTTCAATGTACCACAAGACCTCTAGATATTCAGGAGAATAACTGATTTGTGGCATGATTGTTTACAAATTGTCACTTGTCAAATGGTATTATGATCATTCTGCTGAACTGTTTCACCTTGAATTTACTGTGTACAAGTATTATGTTACAAGTTAAGTGCTGACTTGTTCAGCCTCATTTAAATCATCCATAACCTAATTCAGTAATTGTGCTAATGTTATGCTCAACTGTCTCAGCTGAAGTATTACAAGTACATGACCACCCCCCCCCCCCCCCCCCTCTCTCTCTCTCTCCCCTCTCTGTCTCTCTCTCTCTCTCCTCCCCTCTGTCTGTCTGTCTGTCTGTCTGTCTCTCTCCTTGTTTGACTCTTCCTTCTTTCCCCTGAGTTATATGTATGAACACATGTGCATGATTATGTATACAGGTTGTAATTGATATATATTCATTGTCATTCAAAGGATATTTGATCTATTTCACTGTTTGACCTATTTCAGGAGGATCTAAATATAATCTCTCTCTCTCTCTCTCTCTCTCTCTCTCTCTCTCTCTCTCTCTCTCTCTCTCTCTCTCTCTCCTGAAATAGTTATGTAAACACACATTCAAGGTTATGCATACAATTTGTACTTAATTTATCTGAAAGACTTTTGATCTACACCACCTAACCTCTAAGTATTCAGAGGTTGCATGATTGATTTGTGACATGATTGGCCTTGTTTGTGCTACATGAGTAGCCTTATGCAAATGTTCATATTATATACAAATTGTCATTTTTTCAAATGGAATTATGATCATTCTGCTGAACTGAACTGATTTTAATCTTGATTTTTTTGGTACAAATAATATGTCATACGTTAAGTGCTGAGTTGTCCAGTTTCCTTTATATGATCCATGACCTAATTCAGTAATTGTGTAAATATTATGTGTTCAAATGTTCTAGCTGAAGTATCATATGAACATATCCTCCCCCCCCCCTCTCTCTCTCTCTCCCTCCCTCCCTCTCTCTTTCTTGGGATCTCCCTCTCTCTCTCTCTTTCCTCTCTCTCTCTTTCTTTCTCCCCCCCCCCCCCCCCTCTCTCTCTCTCTCTGTATCTCTCTCTCTTCCCCCTCTCTTGAAATGGTTACATAAACACACTGTCAAGATTTTGTATACAGGATGTACTTTATTCATTTGGAAGACCTTTGATCTGCATTTCAATGTACCACAGGACCTCTAGATATTCAGGAGAATAACTGATTTGTGGCATGATTGTTTACAAATTGTCACTTGTCAAATGGTATTATGATCATTCTGCTGAACTGTTTCACCTTGAATTTACTGTGTACAAATATTATGTTACAAGTTAAGTGCTGACTTGTTCAGCCTCATTTAAATCATCCATAACCTAATTCAGTAGTTGTGCTAATGTTATGCTCAACTGTGTGTCAGCTGAAGTATCACAAATACATGACCCCCTCCCTCCCCCCACCTCTCTCTCTCTCCCCCTCTCTCT
This sequence comes from Conus betulinus, assembly GCA_016801955.1. Classification (NCBI taxonomy): domain Eukaryota; kingdom Metazoa; phylum Mollusca; class Gastropoda; order Neogastropoda; family Conidae; genus Conus; species Conus betulinus. Next base: position 670,763 of record JADBJO010000019.1, read on the forward strand.
CTCTCTCTTTCTCTCTCTCTCCCCTCTGTCTGTCTGTCTGTCTGTCTGTCTCTCTTTCTCTCTCCTCTTTCTCTCTCTCTCTCTCTTCTCCTTGTTTTTGATTCTTCCTTCTTTCCCCTGAGTATATGTATGAATACATGTGCATGATTACGTATACAGGTTGCAAATGATATATATATATATATATATATCATTGTCATTCAAAGGATATTTGATCTATTTCACTGTTTGATCTATTTCAGGAGGATCTAAATATAATCGCTCTCTCTCTCTCTCTCCACAGTCTCTCTCTCTCTCTCTCTCTCTCTCTCTCTCTCTCTCTCTCTCTCTCTCTCTTCTGAAATAGTTATGTAAAACACACATTCAGTTTATGCATACAATTTGTACATATCTGCACCAACCTCTAAGTATTCAGAGGTTGCATGATTGATTTGTGACATGATTGGTTTTGTTTGTGCTACATGAGTAGCCTTATGCAAATGTTCATATTATATACAAAATTGTCATTTTTTTTCAAATGGAATTATGATCATTCTGCTGAACTGTTTAATCTTGATTTTTTTTTGGTACAAATAATATGTCACACGTTAAGTGCTGAGTTGTCCAGTTTTCTTTATATCATCCATGACCTAATTCAGTAATTATATAAATGTTATGTGTTCAAATGTTCTAGCTGAAGTTATATGAACATATCCTCCTCCCCCCCCCCCCCTCTCTCTCCTCCCCTCCCTCTCCTCTCTCTCTCTCTCTTTTCTTGGGATCTCCCTCTCTCTCTCTTCCTGTCTCTCTCTTTCTTCTCTCTCCCCCCCCCCCCCCTCTCTCTCTCTCTCTCTCTCTTCTCTCTCTCTCCTTTTTCCTCCAATACAGATAATCTGGCATTCAAGTATATACAAAGAAAAATGTTAGTAGAAAGTTGCAGATGTAATTCTCAATTATTGCCGAAGTCATCGTAATATTGAGGTTGTATACAGGTGTATAGGTATTGACGTTGGTTAAAACTTGGCTGTCTCCCCACTCCCTCACAGTACCACCTTTTTTTTCCCCCCCCCAGTCTCCTTTCGATTTTGTTGAAAGATATTCCTGATTAATCATGGGGCATACACATAAGCGCGCGTGTGCGCGCGCGCACACACACATTCCCATGCAGACGCGCGCGCGCTCAAGTGCGCACGCTCACACACGCACGCGCACGCGCGCGCGCGCACACGCGCACACACACACACACACACACACACACACACACACACAAGATTTTATGAATTCACACTGTACCAATGTAAAATACTTATAAATATGATAAAAGTATGCTTGTTGAACTGGGAGTTCTGTTTTGGTTTCCTTAGTTATTATTCTTTCCCCAAAACAATGAAGTTGATTCTGGTTTTTGTTTTGCTTGCTTTTTCCCTCTGCACATGTTTTTCAGAGGAACAACAAAAAAGATGAACTTTATAAATACGTTCGGCTGATTTACAAACATATGCCCCCCCCCCCCCCCCCCCCCCCCCCACCCTTTACACCCCACGAGCACGCCCACACACGCGCGTGCCCACACACGCGCGCGCCCACACACGCATAGCACACAGGCGCATGCGCACACGTGTTACAGCGAAACATATGGGCAAGAATGCTGCTTTGGGAAAAGCCGGTCATGTATGCTGATCTGGGATGTTGTGTGCTTGTTAAATCTTATGTGTACACAATGATTTTTTTTTTTTTTTTTTGACGTACGCCTAACTTTATTATTACTTTTTATGATTTTTTTTCTAAGTATGAAAGGCGAATGCGAGAAATGTCTGCTTTGACAAAAGCGCACAGTTTTTTATACATTTTGTGCTTGTCTTGATGGAAACTGTTTGCAAATGGATATCCATGAAGAAAAGATGATAAGGTGTGGAATGTTATTTTTCATTGGCGTTATGGTGTCTGTAGCCTTCAACGCTGATATGTCACTTATTAACGCGAATCCTGTTTTTTTTTTTTTTTTTTTTTTTTTTTTTTTTTTTTTATTTAATCCTGGAATGCCTGTGTCCAACAACCACTCTAAAAAATGTTTTGTTTATTCTTTTTTCATTTGGTCCTTTTGTACATTAAGTCACATTCGCTTGAAACTATTCATATCATCTTAAAAAAAAAACACGAAGCAAATGGAAAGGAGCATTAGACAAAAGAGAAATAAGCAAAATGATAATGGGTAGCATCAAAATATCCTCTCTTAACTGCCAGGGTCTTGGAAACTTTGGAAAAAGGAGAGATGTGTTGCATCACTTACGACAAAACAATATTCTATATATTTCATACAAGATACACATTTTACAAAAAAACTTAGAACGCCAGATACGAGCTGAATGGGGATTTGAATGTGTATTTTCTTCAAATAACAGTAGGTCAGAGAGGAGTGGAATTTTATTTAACAATAACTTTGACTTAAAAAATAGAAAAAACAGTTAAGGACACGAAAGGAAATTATATTATTTTAGTTATAAATACGTTTGGGAAGCAAATAACATTAGTTAATATTTATGGGCCAAACAGGGATGACCCAACGTTTTTTCAGAACATCAAAAATCAAATTGAGGAAGCAGGTAGCCCGAATATTGTTATTGCTGGTGACTGGAATTTAGTACTCAATCCTGCCTTAGATTATGATAATTATAAAAATATTAACAATGTTAAAGCTAGGGAGAAAGTGATTGAAATTATATGAGTTAGAATTAATAGATGTTTGGCGAGAATTTAACCCAGAGGTCCTCAGATACACATGGCAAAGGCCAAATCCACGTCAACAAAGCCGCCTTGACTATTTCTTAGTTTCGGAAACATTAATTACATCAGTGAGTAACGCTGATATTCATTTTGGTTATCGCAGTGACCATTCGCTCATTACAATGGAAGTTACCTTTAAAGTTGAGGAAAAAAATAAAAATCTTTGGAAATTCAACTCGTCACTGTTAAAAGATTACATATACGTTCAATCAATAAATAACCTAATAGAAGAAGTTAAGTGTCAGTATGCAGCTCTTCCATATATGAGAGAAAATTTAAAACAAATACCTAACGATCAGATTCAATTTGTAGTATCAGATCAGCTATTCTTGGACACCTTACTAATGGAAATCAGGGCTAAAACAATTTCGTACAGCATACACAAAAACAAAGACCTTAAAAAAAACAGAAAACTTTAGAACAAGAAATACAAACCCTTGAGAGCAATTCGCATCCAAACCAAACTGAAAGAATAACTTTAAAGGAGAAAGAAGGCTCAGCTGGTAGAGATCAAAAAAACAAAAAAATGGAAGGGATAATGTTAAGATCAAAGGTTAGGTGGGCACTACAAGGGGAAAAAATTAATAAATACTTTTGTAATCTTGAAAAAAGACATTTTATTAGCAAACAGATGTTAAAACTAACAACAGCAGATGGCCGTGTATTGACGGAAACAACAACCGATTTGCTAGACGAGACCAAATCCTTTTTTCATGATCTGTATAAAGAACGGAAATTGCAGGATACCGATATAGGCAAGTTTACAAAAACATTACCAAAATTAAGCAAAATTGAATCTGATAACCTGGAAGGTCTCATAACAAAAGAAGAAGCAACAGAAGCATTGAAAAATATGCAAAATGACAAAAGCCCAGGCACGGATGGATTTACAGTTAATTTCTTTAATTTTTTTTTGGAAACAGCTGGGAGATTTTGTAATCCGTTCTCTAAATGAAGGCTTTTTATAAGGAGAAATGTCAGTAACTCAAAGAGAAGGTATCATAATATGCTTACCCAAGGGAGACAAACCCAAGGATATATATAAAAAAAACTGGAGACCAATATCACTGTTAAATGTTACTTATAAAATAGGATCAACCTGCATAGCTAACAGAATTAAAACAGTCCTACCTAAACTAATTCACGAAGATCAGACAGGGTTCATATCAGGGAGGTATATTGGGGATAATTTAAGACTATTGTATGACATGATGCATTACTTAGAAACAAAAATCTACCTGGGTTACTGGTCTCAGTCGACTTTGAGAAGGCTTTCGACTCCATAAACTGGGTCTATTTGGAAAAAGTTATCAGCTACTATGGCTTTGGAAAGGATATGATTAAATGGATATGCACTTTTTTACAAAATATTAAAGCTCATGTAATCGTTAATGGAAAGATATCTCAGAGTTTTCCCATTAGGAGAGGATGTCGCCAAGGTGATCCCATATCCCCGTATCTCTTTGTATTATGTGTTGAATTACTAGCGAGCAAAATAAGAGAAGATGACGAAATTAAGGGAATAAAAAATATCTGACACAGAATTTAAAATAAGCCAGTTTGCAGATGACACGTCGTTTATATTAGAAGGGGATAAAAGGTCATATGAAAAACTGTTCAACTCAATAGAAGAATTTGAAGGCATTTCTGGTCTTAAATTAAATTTTGAAAAAACCTGTAACGTATGGCTAGGGCAAAAGAAAGGCTCACAAACTGTACATTTGGCTGAAAAGCATATGATATGGACCCTATATAAAATTCAAACTTCTAGGAATTTGGTTGACAACTGATCTATCAAAACTAACAGAAATAAATATGTCAGATAAGTTCACAGAAGTTCAAAAATTTGTTTAAAATTTGGTCAAAACGTATGTGTACTCCTCTTGGTAAGGTTGCAGTATTAAAATCTCTTATTTTGTCTAAACTTGTATACCTGTGGATGTTACTCCCAAACCCCCCTGAGAGTGACATAAAACATCTGCAAAAGATGTGTTTTGAATTTGTATGGGACAAAAAACCTGACAAAATTAAACGAAAGTATGCAATTCATAATGTTGAAAACGGAGGTATAGGTTTGCCAGACATTTCATGCCTTTATGCAAGCTCTAAAACTGTCATGGATTAGAAAATTAATTATTAAAAACTCAAAGTGGAAGACAGTTTTAGTAACGCTCTGTCCAGAAGTAAACAATCTAAATTATTTTGGGTCAAAGAAGTATTTACAGAGTAGGTGTAACCAGTTTTGGAAGGATGTATTTAAATCTTTGACACGTTGAACATACAAACAGATTTAGAGAATACTGAGGAGATTGCAGCAGAACCTATCTTTTATAACGATAAATTCAAAATTGATAAAACTCATTTTTATTTCAAGTCATGGTTTGACAAAGATATAATTCATGTGGGAGATATGATGGATGAAAATGGCACCTTTTTTAAGTTACAAAAGTTTTTCAAGAAAGTTAGGAGTGCAGGTGAATTACCTCCATTATTTAGGCTGCGTCCAGGCTATAACAGAATACGCTAGAAAAAGAAACATAACATTTGAAAACAGTGTCAAGAATGATAAAAGCAAAGTTTTGAAAATTATAACAGGTGTTGTCAAAGGATCAAAAATTTACTACAATTTGCTCCTGGATAAAATAGATGTACTCAATATAGAGTCCTTTGCAAAATGGGAAATAAAGTTACAAACAGCGATAGACTGGGAAACTGTATTAAAACATGTCCGAAAAATCAAAGAAATAAAATTTAGATGGTTTCAACTGAAACTTTGCCATAGAGTTTTAGTATCAAATATACTTCTAAAAGAATGGGTCTCACAGACAGCGACAAATGCAGTTTTTGCAAAAATGAAAGAGACACAATTCATCATTATTTGTGGTATTGTCCAATAACACAAGAATTCTGGAAGGAATTGGAAAGATATTTGAAACAGAAATGTGAACATTGTTTCAGATTGTCACTGAATGTCGAGCTGATCTTGTTCGGAACTGACGAAAAAAAACAAAAACGGACCAAATTTTTTATCTTATTTTACTATGGGCAAAGTTTTTCGTCTATAAAAGTAGAATTATTAATGCAATACCAAGACTGTCTGAATTTATATGCGAACTTAAACATAGATACCAAATAGAAAAGCATGCACATATAATGGAAATGCGTTATCATGATTTCATTAAAAACTGGTTACCATATAGCACACTGTGCGCAGATTAGGATACTACAGTGCTTCGCAGTAAAAATTAATTGTAAATACTTCTAATTATCATTCTTATTAGCGTGTTTTTCGTCACAGTAGCTAACAAAACTGTACACATTATTATAAAAAGCATTCTAATGCTCCTGCAGTTGAGCGTGGATCAAATATGTTTGGATTTGTAGAAGCGGTATGTGACCTTTCCTTTTCTCTTTATTTCCTCATTCTTTACCCCCCCCCCCCCCCCCCCCCCCCCTCCCCACCCATTTCCAACCGCCCCCCCCCCCCCCCCCCCCCTCCCCGTCAACTCCTCTCCAGCTATAGACAACACTTATTGCTTTATGTCAAGAGTTGTTCTCTCTCTCTCTCTCTCTCTCTCTCTCTCTCTCTCTCTCTCTCTCTCTCTCTCTCTCTCTCTCTCTCTCTTCTTCTTTTAACCTTTGATGTTATTTTTTTTATTTTTTGGTATTTTTTTTTTTTTTTATTTATTATTTTTTTTTTTTTAACTTTAATTTCTGTTTGTTTGTTTGTTTGCTTGTTGTTGCTCTATTTTCTACTCAGCGAATGACTGCTATATCAAATAGATTTGGACAATGTTGTGTATGGAATTACTAAAGAATGATATTATAGTCGTTACTTACTGGTGCACGTGAATACATTGAATGGTATATTAAATTGTTCATGTAAAAGGATTCAAAAAGGAAAAGAGAACCTTCCCCACCCACTTTTTTTCCTCCCTCTTCTCCCCTTCCCCAATCCATATACACCCATAAGCTGTTCGACGCTACGAGTAACATGTCCGCCAGTTCCATACTTTGATGATCCTTGACTCCCATGTATTGGATATGCATGTGGTCACACAGAATGGATGTTTCTGGATACCAGTATACATGGGCCCTGTGTGTGTGTGTGTGTGTGTGTGTGTGTGTGTGTGTGTGTGTGTGTGTTTATGCTGATGTTTGTGTATGTAGAAAAAATATTGGGTCTATACGCTTATTGCTTTGATGTTTGAACGAACGAACGAACGAAGTCTGATGCTATTAGGCTGTAAAGCCCATTGAGCAAATCGGCGCGATGTTCAACAACAAAACGCGACTCGATTTCGATTTCATTGACATGGGAACCACAGCAAGGTCCTTTTTCTTTCACTTTACATGACGAAATCGAGAACGAAAAAAATGTCACTGGTATTCACTGTGAGTTCTGTTGACGACGGTCACCCCAGGTAAAACTGGATCAGTCCGTGGACAGCGTGCAGCCGCCGTAGAGCACGTGCTTGGGTCTCTGCATGCTTCGTGTTGCCGATGCGTCTTCCTTTCCTAAGTCAGGCCAGTTTAACACATTCCTCTGATGACATGTGTCTTTCTTCCTGCTTGTCAAACCAGAATAAGCAATCGTCTTCCGAACACGGATCGCAGGAATATTCTAGAACGACATCGTCTGATTCTCTTTGTGATGTATATACTTCTTTACACACTGTCATTCCGCCTAAATTTGACCCTCCACACACATGAAAAAAAAAAGTGTACCTACACTACTTCATGGCCAAGCCGCCTGAATGATATAATACAACCACCCGACGATATTAATGATGTTTTCTGGGAACTTAAACATAGATACCAAATAGAAAAGCATGCACATATAATGGAAATGCGTTATATAGTTGAAACCATCTAAATTTATTTCTTTGATTTTTCGGACATGTTTTAATACAGTTTCACAGTCTATCGCTGTTTGTAACTTTATTTCCCACTGGAACCGGCGATGCCACGTCTTGATAAAGAAAAAAAAAAAATTCTAAAAAAGAGGAGGAAAAAAAAAGACTAACGGGAAACTTAGGGAAACTTATTGTCGGTTAAGGAAGGGAGTGAAGGACGAAGAAAGACTCGATTTTTTTTTTCCCGGATTTTTTTTTCCATCTCAATCCTCCTCCTCCCCCCTCCCAGTTTTATTCCCCCCCCCCCCCCCCCCCTTCCTTTTTTCCCAGGTAAACTGCTCAAAAAGGGGTGGCAAGCGCAGCGCTAGAGTAAAATGATGAAAGTTCTGAACGGCAAACGATATCTGAGTGGGTCATGTGTCAGGGAGTGTGATTCTACTGTCTACATTTTTCCTCCTTAAGGCTGTGGCGGTTAATGACTGCGATTTTAGCGGCGAGGTACAGATGGAGACCCAGCGGGTGATGTTGAGTTGCCAATGTAACGTCAGTGCGGACAAATGTCCACGCTGCACTATGAAAATCCAGGAACTGTACATCAAACCCTTCGTGTGGAAAGCCATGCCCTGGACAGTCGCTAAATTGTCCAGTACCCCAACAAGGACATGGGAGGATATGTCAGAAACAGTACCTATGGATTCACACTCAACCAAAGTTACTCTGGAGTCAACCATCCTGCCGGAGTTACATCTGAGTGTATCGTACACGGACTGGACTATTCCCATCATGCCAAAGACCACGACTACCTACTGGCGATTAACTTTTCGGATTACTACAACTACTACAATGCAAACTTTTCCAGTACAAACTTTTTGACGGCTGTCACAGCAAACACCCCAGCTACGGTTTTAACCAGATACGTCACACCCAAAGAAGTTACAACCGTTAATACAATAGGCAAAATATCTACTACCGGGCCAACTAAAGTTCTTGTTGTACTCTTTTGCCTCAAAATCTCAACTCTTTTGCCCTTTCTGATGTTCTTTGGCCTACCTCTTTTTTGTCCTTTTTTGACCTTCTTTGCCTGTTGTGGCGTAAAGTATTCGGGGGGGAGGGGGGGGGGGGGGGGCTAATAAATCTTTGAGAGAACACGAAGTAATGCGGGGTCAGTTGTTACATTTATTAATAAAAGGTTAGTTGCGCTCGGATCAGCAGTCGTATATAAACGGGGGCAATATCGTCATCAGTCAGCCAGGCACTTCGGCCCAACGCCCCTTTGACCGGACGAACAAAAGGTTTCCCACTACGAAACGATGGAAGGAGACGTCCCCACCACCCTGAACTGAGCGGGAAGGCTAGAGTGGCGGTAGTCATCAGTAATTGGGGCATCTTGGACCCGGAAGAAAAAGCCATAATGTGGGATCAGTTTGGTCAAAATTCGAACCTGCTAAAACACCTCATGCAAGAACCAACAATAAGCAGCGTTTCCAAATCGCTGTCGAGGACGGAGAAACGAGAAGACGTAGAAGCTGTCCTCGTTTCTTTCAGGGCGAATGCCGGTTTTCGCAGAAGTATTTTCACGAATCGCTGGCGACAGCTCATCAACAAACTGAAATCCGCCTTTTCCTAACGTCACTCAGATACTTCGGCACAGTACTGTATTCCTCTACGGAGGTGTTCTGAAAAAAACTGGGTGACGAATTCCAACACGAATCTGAAGAAGGTCGTTAACGAAATGCGCCAGAAGGATAATGAGGATGTCATTATCCGAGTGATCAATCTCACAAAAATCACCCGAAGATTCACAGACAAAAGACCCCTGAGAACGATGTACCGAGATGCTCTGTATCCCAACACAAAATGCGTGGAGCGACTCGCGGCTGAAATGTTGCCTGGGGTCGTAGTAGACTACCTCTAAGCAGACTGCATATGGCGGGGGTGGGTAAATACGCGTTTTTTTCCTTTCTTCTTATTACCATTTGCTTTGTACTTTACTTGAACGTTTTTTTTTTTTTTTTTAAGACACGCTCTTCGTTGAATGAACTGTGCTTTTTTTTTTTTTTCCTAAATATGTTCTTTCTTCATTGGTCGTTGGCTTTTTTTCCTCTCCCCATTATTCCAACACATTTCGAACGTTTGATTTTGTACATTATTTGCGTTACACCGTTCATGCGCATTCGTTGCGATTTATTTTGACTACCCCTCCCCACAGGATCCTCATAATAAAAGTGTATTTATCTGGCTTCTTGGGTCAAAACCGAGTGAGGAGGAGGAATGCACCAACAGCGTAATGGTTATAATGTGGGACGGAAAATGACCCGGACAGACTTTTGCCTCAACCGGGAAACGATTTTTTGTTGTTGTTGTTGTTATTGTGGTGTGTTGGGTCATCATTAAGAAAACAGCCACGCTCTTGTTAGGAATGGATGTGTAACGGACATTAATTGTTGGTGCAGTGGTGTTTCGATGATGGAGAAAACATTGCATTTATTCAGTTTGTGCGAAAGTTCAAAACCCACAGTGGCACGAGTCTCACCACCTTGAGTCAGGTCGGGAAAATCCTCCGTTCTCCCTGCTACTGGTGAAATGTAAGCCAGTACCGCCTGCCGCATTCCCCAGGCCCTTTGTCAGCCTGAGAAGGCAGGTCGTCTAGGGAAAGGACACCCCCCCCCCCCCCCCCCCAACTCCAAACCTCCCGTTTGCTAGCTCTTTACTGAGAGAAAAAAAAAGAAAAGAAGTTCTTTATTATTTAGATCTTTCTGGGAAAAAAAATAATCCAATTTTACGATAACAATAGCAGCATACAGTTTCAGGCAGTTGGCGGGAGCATTTTTTTTTAAAAAAGCAATTCAGGCATGTGCGATTTATCCTTCTTTGGGTACATTCCTTGGTGTTTCAGCTACCATCTGATGTTTTAATCTTACCCTTACCCCATCCCTAACCCTAAACCCTATGGGTGAAAGCAGCTCTTTCCGTCAATAAATTTTCTCCCTTTTCAGTTTTCTTCTACTTTGAGGGGTGGGGTGTCTAAAGTGGATTTTGCCCAATTTTGTAAGGGTAATCTTCGCTTTTTTTTCTTTTTTTTTTTTCCCCCCCCCATTATGAACGAGTACCGCAAACGATACATGATACGCCCGTCGGGGATTTTCGTGGAATTTGCCAATTTGAAGTTTAAAAAAAAAGTCATTTTCTATTGGGTTTTGGGGGGTAGAAAGTCATTATATCTCTACTGAATATATGGACCACGTTTCACTGAAATCGGGAAAGAAATGAAAGTACTGGAACGATGACAAGGAAAGTTAACACTAAAGTAGTAATTTGGGGGTATGTTTTGGGTAAAAAGTCAAAATCATTTGTTCCAAACAGCTCACAGTCGACCTTGTCCGAGGTATATCAGTAATGAAGGTATGTATCAAATTTCATTAAAATCGGTGAAGAAATGAAAGTGCCAAAGTGATGACAAGTAAAGTTAATACTAAAGTAATAGTTTTGAGGTATTTTTTTTGGTAAAAAGTCAAAACGTGTTGGTAGAGACCGCATATTGTGAATCCTGTCCGAGGTATTACAGAAAGGAAGCTATGTACCAAGCTTCATTAAAATCGGTGAAAGAAATGAAAGTGGTAGAACGATGACAAGGGAAGTTGACACTAAAGCAGTAATTTGAGGGTATTTGCCTGTGTGTGAGTGAGACAGACAGACGGAGAGCCAGACAGACGGGCGGAGAAAGGGAGACAGATAGACAGAGACATCGAGACAGACAGATAGACAGACATATAGACAGAGAGACAGACAGGGAGACATACAGGGAGACAGAGATACAGGGAGACAGATAGCGAAACAGACAGACAGCAGGGCAGACAGACAGAGAATGAGACAGACAGACAGACAGAAAAAGAGACAAAAACAGAGTGAGACAGACAGTGTGACAGAGAGAGCGAGACAGACAGAGAGATCGATACAGGAAGACGGACAGACAGAGCGAGACAGACAAACAGACAGAGAGAGAGTGAGACAGACAGACAGACAGACAGAGCGAGACAGAGACAGACAGAGAGAACAAGACAGACAGAGAGGAAGACAAACAGAGAAAGCGAGACAGACAGTCAGACAGAGAAAGCGAGACAGACAGTCAGACAGAGAGAGCGAGAGACAGTCAGACAGACAGACAAATACAGGCAGAGAGAGCGAGAAGACGGTCAGAGAGAGCAAGACAGACAGAGTGAGACAGACAGACAGACAGACAGACTGACAGACAGACAGAGAAAGCGAGGCAGAGAGAGAGAGAGAGAGAGAGAGAGAGAGAGTGTGTGTGTGTGTGTGTGTGTGTGTGTGTTTTCTGGAGGTGACTCTTCATGGCACTCCGTACCATGAGTTTTTTCCCCTTGCTAATCCCTGAAAGTACGGGTTTACTATACGGTAGGAAAAAAAATTATAAATGAGCAAACACACACTTGAAATTTAGTGAGTGGATAAAATACATATTAGTCTATATGTGAACAAAAAATAAAGTAATTTACTTACCATCTTGGTAGTGAAAGTGGTCTTGAATTTTCGTGTTTTTTTTTTTCAGCACTTTCGCACGTATCAGATATTTCTATCCAAAGTCTTCCTTAGCAGCCCAGAAATGTTCTACGTCACATTCTAGCACAGCTGGAGTCACTGAAGACACAGAAGACGTATTATTCAGTTATAAACAGGTGATGGAGAATGTGAAAATACAAAAAAGATTGTCTTTCCAGGATAAAAGCAAAACAACAACAACACAAAGTTCACTGTGCACAAAAAGCTGGTGATGCATCACTTTCATTATTCTTTTCTGGAGTGGAAAAGCTCATGGCGAGTGACACTGCAACCTGGGCACAGCTTCACACACAGTGGCAAACCATGGACTGCAAGATGCTTGTTGTAGAGAATAGATCCCTGAATAAGAGTCAAGGTCATAAGATGAAAAACAGCTTCTTCCACCACATCATGGTCTTCCTATTCAGGGGCATGTAGGCCATGAGCTGATCACTCATGTCTTTCTCCTGCCATGTAGTCCTGTACTGCTGCTGGTTTCTGTCTCTCAGGGTGGTGCCGTGTTGTGAGGCTCATCATGGTGGTTGGCAACAGCGTCACTGTTGTCAGCACACAGACAGGTTTTTTTGTCCTGCCACCTCAGCACAGCAACATGACCTGCAACCATAGACACAAAAAATGATCATATGAGCTTTTCTTTTCTTTGTCTTATGTATCTGTATATCCATTGTTTGTAATGAACATTCATGTGTATGGATGCATAGTTTGGTGCTTTTACAAGCTATAAAGTAGTAGAACCAACCTGGATTTTTTTTTATAGATAATATCAGTACCATAATAAATTAATTACCTGAATTTCTTTATAGTTAACAGCTTATTCTATAATGCACAAATTATGGATTTTTGCACAACAAATACCAGTAAGAATATGCCTGGAAACACAAACATACCCATAAACAGAGTTACAAATACATGAGCATGTGTAGCTGTTCTCTCTCTCAAACACACAAACACACACACACAGAGTAATGCACAAATACTCAGTACATATAATCACTCACTCCCTTTGTTTATCCCTCCCTTCCCTTGCCCCCCCCCTGCCCCCCCCCCCCCCCCCCCCCCCCCCCCCGTCTCCCCTTCCCCTCTCCCTCCTAGTCTACTGATACATGAATGGATCACTGCAAAAAAAAATGCACTCACTTAGTGTGTAAAACATACATGACACATTAACACATAGCACAATTTTTTTGTAGTAATAATTTCTCTTTAACCACCTCTGTGGAATGCATGGACAACTCACAGAACTGCTTACGCTGAGTGTTGACTGGCCAGTCGTTCAGTAAACCTGGTGTGCCTGTGAATTGATGATCGAAAGTAAATAAAATTTTGATTATCAGTTCAATCGTCAGAGAAAACAGCTCCCAAATCGTCGACTTCTCCCATTTCAGCGTCAGTATCCGAATGAAACACTTGTTGTTGAGGCCCATGTGCTCGCGTAGTTTCGTCTGCTTCTTCGCCACTATCAGCGCCCACTTCAGTGTCGGAATCCACGTCTGTCTCCCCACTGTCACGGGTCGAAATCCTCATCAGAAGAATCGCTGATGTCTTCTTCGACATCTGACCCTTAAGTCTGGATCATTTCCAGTGCGTCTTCAACACTAACTAACAATTCATCAGCCCCTACTGTATCGAACGTTTCGTTGCGACGCCATCTTTTCAATCACGCAGCAGAGCTGACCGACGGTAACGTTTGTTCTCGTCGGCTGGCGAGCGAGCCAAGCTGCACACACGGCGCAAATGAATGAAAAGTTGGTAGGGGATAACTAAGAAATCATCTCCCTTCTTGAGTTTCGTAACCGATACGTCACGCGGACAGCGCGAATTTTCAAAATCCAAATTTGCACATGCGGACGTTGGTAGCGAGCGCTTCGTCGTACGATGTTCGCATATGCGGACATGGTAGCGAGTGAGTTTAGATTAATTAAATGGAGACATTGTTTCTTTAAAAAATGACCAACTGGATGAATGCTAATCAACGGAACATAGTAAGCGTGACGCGTGTCAATAAGTGTCAGAACACAGAAATACGTCGCACCTGCTTGTTAGTCCAGGCGATATTTAGGGGTACCTTGTTTTGTGTTATACATTACGGTTTTTTTTTTTGTTGCTGTTGTTGATCTTAAATGATTTTGGGGTGCTGAATCCAAATCCGTTGGAGGCCACTTCGTAAATGTTGTTGGGCATTTTTTGAGTTATCGCGTAAAATCAAAGATGGCCGCCACCAGATTTGTATACTGCAAATTTAGAGGACAAATGATGTCTGATTTTGATTATTTTATACTGAAATTTGGTTTCAATCAAGAAAATGATTCATTTAGCCAGAATGATTCATAGTATCTAAATTTTTTTTTTGCAATATCAGTATGTTTTATTCAATTTTCGCTTTTCCCAAATGGCTGCCATTGGAAGAAAACAGTGCCTTTCTTTATTAAATTGGCATACAAAATCAAATCAGTGAAGCTGACAATCTAAATGGAAAAAGAACTGCTAAAAGGGAATAGCAAGCCTTCTGTCCTTCCAAAATTGTAGCATCTAATAATTAATGGTTGTATGCGTAGAATAATCAATACATACATGAACAAAGTCGATCCGTGTCCTACAGGATCTGGCATCAAAACGTATGGTAATAACAGTCGTAGTGAACTATTTCTTACAAGTACTGTCTTATCAGAGAGAGTGAATGAACAGCGGAAACTTTAGAATCTACATATCAATGATCAGTCACATTTTCGCTTACACGCATCATTACAGACGCGCACGCATCCACTTACAGAGAATATAGTTAGACACATACATGCACGCATACACTCGAGCACGCGCACTCTCTCTCTGTGTGTCTCTTTTGAATAGATAGAGAAAGAGACAGAGAGAGACGGAGAGAGACAGACAGATAGACAGACAGTGACCGAAAGAGAGAGAGAGAGAGAGAGGGGTGGTGGTGGGTGGAGATGGAGGGAGAGATGGGAGAGAAAGAGAGAGAGACAGAGAGAGAGAGACTTACACTAAGCTGGGTGGGTGAGGGGGAGGGGGGCATTCTGGGATGACAGTGGTTGTCAACCATGGGGGGACATAACAGGGGGGGGGGGGGGGGGGGGGGGACATTCTGGAATGCCTCTCAAGGGGGACGCATCAGTATACCCAAGAAATCCCCCGGGCGGCATTCTGGGATGGGGGGCAATCTGGAGTGTTACACCGGGACAAAACGACATACCAGCATTTCTACAAATTATCACACATTAAACAAGATACAAAGCATATAAACATACTCTCAGTTTATCTTGAATATGCGTGAGAGATTCCATAAAGAGGAAAAAACCGTTTTGGGCCGTTATAGCATTTAGTAACGGTTATTCTGGTAAACATCGGTTATCATCTGTGACTCATAATGAACATACCTACAAATTTTCAGAAAGATCGGCTATGTACTTTCTGAGATTTTCCTTAAAGAAGAAACAGTTAGGGGCCGTTATAGCCGTTAGTAACGGCTATAACGGTAAAATAGCACATCGGGTATGATCCGCGACCCATAATGAACATATCTTCAAATTTTCAGAAAGCTCGGCCAAGTACTTTCTTAGATATTCCATAAAGAATAAAAACCGTTATGGGCCGTTATAGCCGTTAGTAACGGCTATAACGGTTAAAATAACACATCGGACATCATGCGTGACCCATAATGAACATACCTACAATTTTTTAGAACGATCGGCCAAGTACTTTCTAAGATATTCCACAAGGAAGAAAAAACCGTTATGGGCCGTTATAGCCCTTAATAACGGCTATAACGGTAAACTAAAATATCAGGCATTATTCGTGACCCATAATGAACATGAACCACAAATTTTCAGAAAGATCGACCGAGAACTTTCTGAAATATTCCATAAAGAAGGAAAACCGTTATGGGCCGTTATGGCCGTTAGTAGCGACTATAACGGTAAAATAACACATCGGGCATGATCCGTGACCCATAATGAACATACCTACAAATTTTCAGAGTGACTGGCTCGGTACTTTCCAAGATATTCCATAAAGACGGAAAACCGTTATGGGCCGTTATGGCCGTCAGTAAAATAACACACATCGGGCATCATCCTTGACCCATAATGAACATACCTACAAATTTTCAGAAAGATAGGCCCACTAGTTTTGTCTGGCGCGAGTGGAACACATTTTGACCACGGACGGATGGACACACACACACACACACACACACACACACACACACACACACACACACACACACGCGCGCGCACACACACACACACACACACACACACACACACACACACACACGCACACACACACACACACACACACACACACGCACACACACACACACACACACACACACACAGAGCATTTCTTTGTTCCCATTGTAAAGTACTCCCTGTTCTATAGGAACCGGGAGTACAAAAACAAACAAAAACAAAATGCAATGCATATAAAACGCACTCCCAGTTTATCCTGAATACGCGTGAGATATTCCATAAAGAGGAAAAACTGTCTTGGGCTGGTGCAACCGTCAGTAATGGCTCTTCTGGTAAACATCGGCCATCATCTGTGACCTATAATGAACATACTTACAAATTTTCAGAAAGATCGGCCAAGAACTTTCTGAAATTTTCCATAAAGAAGAAAACCATTATGGGCCTTAAGTAACGGCTATAACGGTAAACTTAAATATCGGGCATCATCCGTGACCCCATAATGAACATACCTGCTAATTTTTTTTTAGAAATATCGGCCAAGTACTTTCTAGGATATCCCATAAAAAAGAAGAACCGTTATAGGCCGTTATAACCGTCAGTAATGGCTATAACGGTAAACGAAAACATCGGGCATCATCTGTGACTATAATGAACATACCTACAAATTTTCAAAAAGATCAGCCAAGTACTTTCTGAACTGTTCCATAAAGAAGAAAAAACGTTATGGGCAGTTATAGCCATTAGTAACTGCTATAACGGTCAACTAAAACGTCGGACATCATCCATGACCCATAATGAACAAACCTACAAATTTTCAGAAATATCAGCCGCGTACTTTCTGAGACATTCATAAAAAAGAAAAACCGTTATGGGCCATTGTAGCCGTTAGTGACGGCTATAACGATAAAGTAAAACATCGGGTATCATCCGTCGGCCATAATGAACATACCTACAAATTTTCAGAAAGATCGGCCCAGTACCTTCTGAGATATTCCATAAAGAAGAAAAACCGTTATGGGCAGTTATAGCTGTTATTGACGGCTATAACCGTAAACTAAAACATCAGGTATCATTCGTGACCTATAATGAACATACCTACAAATTTTCAGGAAGATCGACAAAGTGGTTTTTCTGATATATCCCATAAAGAAGAAAAACCGTTAGTAACAGCTATAACGGTAAACTGAAACACCGGGCATCATCCGTGATCCATAATGAACATACCTGATAATTTTCACAAAGATCGGCCAAGTACTTTCTGAGATATTCCATAAAAAGAAAAAAAACCGTTACAGGCCGTTACAGCTGTTAGTAACGGTTATAACGGTAAACTAAACATCGGGCATCATCCGTGACCCATTATGAAGATACCTGCTAATTTTCACAAAGATCGGCCCAGTACTTTCTGAGATATTCCATAAAGAAGAAAAACAGTTACAGGCCGTTACAGCCGTTAGTAACGGCTATAACGGTAAACCAAAACATCGGGCATTATTCGTGACCCATAATGAACATACCTACAAATGTTCAGAAAGATCGGTCCAAGTACTTTCTGAGATATTCCATAAAGAAGAAAAAACCGTTACAGGCCGTTACAGCTGTTAGTAACGGTTATAACGGTAATTTAAAACATCGAGCATCATCTGTGACCCGTAATGAACATACCTGCTAATTTTCAGAAAGATCGGCCAAGTACTTTCTGAGATATTCCATAAAGAAGAAAACCATTAAAGGCCGTTACAGGCGCGCGCACACACACACACACACACACACACACACACACACACACACACACACACACACACACACTCACACACACACACACACACACACACACCCGCACACGCACGCACGCACACACACACACACACACACACACACACACACACACACACACACACACACACACACACACACACACATACACACACACGCACATACATAAATACACACATCTCAATACGAATACACCATACCGTCACATACACACACAACGTACACATTCACATACGCAGAAATTCACACCCCACACCCACACACACACACACACGTGGGCGCGCGCGCGCGCGTGTGCGCGCACACACACACACACACACACACACACACACACACACACACACACACACCACGCCACCACACCATACTACACTACACTACACACACACACGCGCGCGGGCGCACCCACACACCCATACTCTAGCACTCGTACACACACTCACGCTCACAAACACACGCATACACGAACACATACGCGCGCGCACGCCCCCCTCCCCCCCCCCCCCCCCCCCCTCCCCCCAACCAGAAAAAAAATCATTAAAAAAAAAGAGCTCTGCCCGTTATATACAATCTTGTATCCCTTTGCAATTTTGCCACCATCTCTCTCTCTCCCTCTTCAAAAATCAAAGCAATAAGCATATAGACGAATTATTTCTACACACACACACACACACACTGACACTAACACACACTACACACACACACACACACACACACACACACACACACACACACACACACACACACACACACACACACACTGAAACGCACCAACTCAATTACATGAGGGCCAGCGGGAAGCCAGGCGGTTAATTATCATGTCGCCACCGAAACTGCCAGCGTGTTTTCCCCTGATCAGACCAAACCACTCCTCAACATCACCACGCGCAGCCTTCGCCGTGAAAAACACGTAAAACGTCGACAGAAAAACGTGAATATTCATGGCTACAACGAAATCCTTGGAAGAGAGTCCAAACAGGATGCGCTGGTGGTCAGTCTACAACGATGATCACTTAACTACATGTAATTGTGACAAGCGGGTGTGGTTTAGCTTTGGAGAAATAAAGCTGAACTAAGTGTGTGTGTGTGTGTGTGTGTGTGTGTGTGTGTGTGTGTGTTATCCAGGGGACTTCCAGGGAGGATCTTTGAAAGCGGTTTTATTATCGGATCTAAAGATTTCCATGGGAAGTTTTTGGAAGTGTTTTGTTATCTGAATCAGAGAACTTCCATTGACAGTTTTTGAAAGTGGTTTAACATCTTATCCGAAGGGTTTACATGGAACGTCTTTGAAAGTGGGTTAACGTCTTATCCGAAGGATTTACATGGAACGTCTTTGAAAGTGGGTTAACGTCTTATCCGAAGGATTTACATAGAACGTATTTGAAAAGTGGAAACGTCTTATCCGAAGGATTTACATGGAACGTCTTTGAAAGTGGGTTAACGTCTTATCCGAAGGATTTACATGGAACGTCTTTGAAAGTGGGTTAGCGTCTTATCCGAAGGATTTACATGGAACGTCTTTGAAAGTGGGAAACGTCTTATCCGAAGGACTTACATGGAACGTCTTTGAAAGTGGGTTAACGTCTTATCCGAAGGATTTACATGGAACGTCTTTGAAAGTGGGTTAGCGTCTTATCCGAAGGATTTACATGGAACGTATTTGAAAGTGGGAAACGTCTTATCCGAAGGATTTACATGGAACGTCTTTGAAAGTGGGTTAATGTTTTATCCGAAGGACTTACCTGGAGCGTCTCTTTGGAAATGGTTGAACGTTTTATCCGAAAGGACTTACATGGAACGTCTTTGGGAGTGGGTTAACGTCTTATCCGATATAGTTCTCTGGAAAGTCTTTAAAAGTGGCTTATCGCCTTGTCTGGAGGACTTTCAAGGAAAGTCTTTGAAGGCGTTTTATTGTCTAATCCGAAGGACTTTTATGGAAAGTCTTTGAAGGCTGTTTATTGTCTAATCCGGAGGACTTTCACGAAAACCATTTCCCGAGTGGATACGATAAACAGCCAACAGAGCCAGACTCCATCCAGTCTCACAACTGGGATTGAAAACGCTAGACATAGTCGGCGGAAGGTTAAAGGACTTGATCTTATCATGAAGAGGCTGAAAGTGAGTTCTGGTACCAGTACAGTCAAATAACAAATGAGGGATATAGATTTCGATTGATGATGAGAGTCGTAAAGCAGTGATTTTGAGCACGATTATGTAAGCCTTTTTTTTCCTAGCGAAACAGATAAGTCAAGAATGAAATCTGTTGCTTTGAAAATGACAAATAACTCTGCTGTAGTCATAGAACACCCCCATGAGTGCACACACACACACACACACATGCACATGCACACTCGCACACACACACACACACACACACACACACACACACACACACACACACACACACACATATGGCTCCACGCACATACTTGTATGCATCACACAAACACACACACACACACACACACACACACACACACACACACACACACGTACCATGGCAGCAGATGAGACGGAGCTTTTTTCTCGGTTTTGTTCCCATATATACTAGTCACATAAAGTTAAGCACAGGCCTTTGCACACAGGGGGTTGATTCATCCCTTCAAAAAACATTGGTTTTTTTTTGTTATGCGGCAACCAATGATGGAATCTCACACAGCAGTGTGTAATCCAGCCTGTGTCAACTGGTAGTGCGCACGGGGGTCTTGGTGACCTCGTTACCGCGCGGGATAAAAAGTGCAAAGTTGCGTTAACTGTGCCTGTTTTGCATCAAGCTTGCTGGCGACACAAGATGTGTAAAATGAAAAATTCTTTTTTCCCGTGCAAGAGCAGTCTCTCAAGTGAGTTTTATGCCCCTTCTTTTGGCTGTTTAAGCGCGGGGTTGGTTACTGTCAGCCCTTTTCTCACCATGCCACCACGAAGAAAACTTAGCACCTTTGACAAAACCAGGGCGATTGCGTGGATACAAGATGGCATTGCAAAAGGCTGAAGTGGCGCGACGACTTGGTGTGCATCATTCAGTTATTGTTAGACTGAATCAGCGTTTTAGGGCGACCAACAGCGTTGAAGAGAGGCCACGGTCGGTCAGGTCGGCCTAGGCAGACTACTCCCAGAGAAGATCGTTTCATCGAGAGGCAGGCCCTATTGCAGCGGGATACCACTTCCACCAGCAGCATCCAAAGGCAGCTTCGTATGGCAAATAACATCATCCTCAGCCATCAAGCCATACGAAACCGTCTTCACCACTTCGGCCTCAGATCACGTCGCCCAGCTGTTCGACCACGACTGCTAGCAGCCCATAGGCTGGCTCGCCGAGCTTTCTGCCATCGTCATGTGAGATGGAACCAACAACAGTGGTCCCAGGTCCTCTTTTCAGATGAGTCGCGGTTTAGTCTTGAACACAATGACGGCCGAACTAGAGTTTGGAGGCGTGTTGGTGAACGTTACATTGATGCAGCTGTTCGCCAGACCAGGGCCTTGGGGGAGGATCTCTGTTATGGTATGGGGTGCCTTCAGCCTCCACCACAAGACACCACTCTACCATATTGATGGAAACCTCA
>JADBJO010000019.1:697500-712500 GCA_016801955.1 Conus betulinus
TGTACCAACCGCCGTGGCGAAGTGGTTAGCGTCGCGAACTCCCGGCTGGGAGGTCGTGGGTTCGATTCCCATCAGAGTCATGTGGGATTTTTCTGCTCCGACCGGCTCCTACCTAGAGTTGAGTTTGCTACGGGCTCAGTTGGGAAGACTTGGACCACACAGTCGAGTTTCATCCACTTAATGGATGCGTGAGATTTCAGTGGATCTTATTTTTCTTTTTTGAAAGAGGTAAACTTATTTTTTTTATAAATTATAGTGTTTTAATAATGTATATAGGTGTTGCTGGAGTTGAACAGATAATTGTGCTTTTGTCTTTATAAATTTTAAGTGATGTGTTAATACTAGTGTGGGTATTTGTATCTAGAGACTCAGCAGATATGATAGCTGAGGTCCTGATTTGGCTCCTAGTAGTCCGCTGGACCCCTATAAACACTAACTAACTAACTAACTAACTAACTAACTAACTAACTAACTACCATTGACTTTGAGTGGTTGGATGCCATGAGATGACCACCTTTGGTGTTTGAGATATGTCCAAAACTTTTTTGTTGATGGTTTTCTTGAGTGATGTAACGGTGGAGCTAAGTCTTGTTCTGAGCTTAACTGTGTAAAGAGTGAGTGGACGTAAGTCCAGTATGCTCTACGTAGAAGTCTCTGAATTTCCCTCTTCAGGTTGTGTACTTTCTCTTGGAGGTCGGGAGGTTTTTTTTGTTTTTTTTTTTTCATCTTTTTGTGTGTTCTGTTTCTACGTGCTATCAGTCTCCTTATCTCAGCGGTGATCCAGGGATGTGATTCTCTTGACTTACAGGCTTTATGAGGTACGTGTTCTTGAATACTGGAGTGAAGGGTCGTCTTGAACTTGTTCCATTGTTCCTCAACGCTACTGTCGGTGTCAGTTTGCAGACTATCGGAGAGTGTTGCCATCTTTTCTTTGATACCTCCCAGTTGGCCTTGTGGTACAGTGGAATTTGGCGCTGCGGTTGTGTTAGCGCTTTTGGTTGACAATTCACAGTAGGCAATGTCATGGTCAGAAAGGCCTGGCATGACACCGACTCTAGGGATCATCTCTGGGACATTCGTGATGATCAGGTCCGGTCCAGGGTATTAGCAGCCTTGTTATCATGACGCGTTGGCTCAAGGACAACTTGCTCCAGGGCCATGACGTTGAGCAGGTCCATCAGCTGGTTGTGGAGGCCGATGGAAGTGGTACCTGGCTTGAGGGTCTGTGTCCGCCAGTCCCAGCATGGGAAGTTCAGATCTCCAGCGATGAGCAGGTTGTCATTTGACACATCACATGCTCGTCTCACTGATGTTTCGAAGTGCTGGAGACTAATACTGTCGGATAACTTTTGTCTGTAATGTGCACAGATGTATAGGGGTCTTTCGTTGGTCCATATCTTGACCCACAGGATCTCGCAGTCTGTATCTAGCTCTGGTGTAGCTACGCTCTGGATGTTGGTGTGGATGGCTATGAGCACTCCGCCTCCCTCTCTATTTCTGTCTTTCCTGTGTAGTCTGTGCTGTTTTGGAAATATCTCACAGTCGTGGATGTCTGCCTGCATCTAGCCATGTTTCTGTACCTATCACTATGTCAGACTTTACGCTGTCCAACAAGTCCAGGATCTCTGCTTTTTTGCCTGCTGCTGGGTGGAAGTTTATGTTCAGGATTCCAAGGGGTCTGTTTTTTTCAGTGTTTGCCTGATCGCTTTGTTGGGCGTTGACGCATGATTTAGCTTAAAGTCTGTGGGGGAATCTGGGATAGAATGGTGTTCGCTTTCTGCACCATGGAGGTCAAACACGATTTTTCGTTGTCGAAGTCACACATGTAGCAGAACCATTGTGCTTCAGTGTTGTTGAGATGGTTGTACCTTCTGCTGTGTAGATTTTCACAGGTGGCATGACACCAATGTCCACATCGCTCACCGGCTGCACCCCTCTGGTCCCATCTCACTGAGAGAGATCGCAGATGCCACAAGGGAAGTGTGATGGTTAGGTGTCTGTTCGATCTGGGCTTTCCTGGCTCGTGCTACTTCTGCTATTGCTAGCGAGGGGTTCACACGGAGGTTGTTGTTGAGACCTTATGTCCGATAACAGTGGGGGCAGGCTACGGTTCATTTTATGCAGAGATGTAGCACGCAACTGAAAGCACACGAGTGCCACAAGAGTACTTACAATGCTGGTGGTATTGTGAAGGTTCATTTCTGGCTATTAATGATTTGTTTAGGAACAAAAGTACGAGAATAAGTATGAACAGGAGTGAGATAGTTATGCATCTCTGGTGACTAATAGTTTTGCAGCTGGGTTAATGATGATGCAACGTGAATGATGGGAATACACTTGATGAGTGATGATGAGAATGTTGACTAGATACCCACAAATGACAAATGACTAAGCAAGCATGATATCAGGATTGTTGGCCTTTGACTAGAATGTGAATGACTAAAATGTAAATCACTGAATATTGACTAGAGCGCTCAACGAAATTTCGTCAAGATCGGCGATGGTGAAGATTTAAACTGGCGCCATTTTGGCGATCAACCGGTGCGACTAGAATATCACCAACAACGAAACCCAGACAGCACAATGATGAACGTCACGAGCAAGATTTGAACTCTGGATAGAGTTAAACTAAACACTCTCACAAACACGGTCGTAATCTCAAAAACGATAGTACATAAACTCAAGAAAAACACTTTCTGAACTCGGTAGAATAAGAAAACATGTCCGCTGCTTGCGCTCATGCGCCTCTCTCTCTCTCTCTTTCTCTCGTAAAATACTAGATCAGATGGAAAATTATTAATCTTTTTCAGAGATTCAAAGACCACATCAGGTGGGACATCTCTGAACAAGGTTTTCATGGAATCTGCCTTAAAATGTTTATGTCTCACATGATGCAAATCCTAACACTAAAAGAATATGCTTTACTATAAGTGGTACATGACGTGGGATGCGCCACGGAGCTTATTCACCTTTTAAAAGATAAAAATGGGTGTAAAAGGAGTGGCATGTATGCAAACGGCACAAGACTGTTTCTTCTTTACGGCCACCTTGGGAACAAGGTAAAAATTCCTTCAGGTTTGGACGGATTTTAAGCAGTTCGTTAGCCGTTTGCAAGTTCCATTCCTCTTGCCAGAGTTCTTTGATGTAAGCGTGGGCTTTGGATTTCAGATCAGTGTAAGAGAAAGACAATCTGCTCAACTCCTCCTCTGGGGCACTCATGGCGAGTTGATCAATTAACTCGTTGCCTCAAATGCCTACATGTGGCTGGGAACCCACGCGAAACCTATGCTGTATCCTTCCGATTTTGGGAAGGTGTACATGTCGAATAATGTCTGCAGTTGAGGGTGCTCGAGGTTACGGCTGCCAAAGGGAGTCCAACAAAATGAGGAACTCTTTATGGTTTGATTCTGAGACCATTTCAAGAGCAGATCCATGGCTGTCAACTCAGCAGCGTAGATGGAGCTGTCAGTGGGAATGTTTTAGAACATCTCTGAGAAGGACCTGATGCACAATACACAGCAGAGACTATCCCCCTCCTCAGGCTTGGAATCATCGGTGAAATTCTTCTGAAGGATGGGAACTTTGAACATTTGTTCGGCGAAAATGGATTTGTACGCCAAGGAGCTAATGGAATCGTTACGTTGCGAGGCTAAATCAAACCGGATATCTGGAGTTAAGAAAGTCCGTGGTGGGTCATCAGAAAACTTGGATAAATCTTTCGTGACTCCAAGGTCTATGTCTGCATTGTTCAAATGGGGAAGAATACGAATTCCCATGGGAGGGAGGGATCTGGGTTGGTCGTCGAATTTTTTTTTTTTTAGTTGGGGTTAAAAACGGTCATGCGCAGGGTTTTGGGGTTCGGAAGATAGATTCAAACAGTACTTCAGGATAAGTTTCAGCCAAAGGTTCGAGAGGGATGGTTCTCCTGCTTCAGCATACAGGCTATAACGGGGGGTGGTGGGTGGTGGTGGTGGGGGGGGGGGGGGGGGCTGGAATAAGAGAGTCGAAGCCCTTGATGGTGGATGTGATTGAGACTTTTCAGGCAGGGAGGTCTGGCCGAGCCGTAGACTACACAATCATAGTCCAGCTTTGAGCGGATCAGAGCCATGTAAAGATGAAGAGTTTTCTTATCATCGCCCCAATCCATGTGTGCTACAACTCTCAGAATGTTCAGTGCTTTCTGACCAGCATTTTTTTAGGTGTTGGATGTGACTTTTAAAGTTCAGTTTTTGATTAAAAAAAAAGAACACTCAGAAATTTGGCTTCTTTCACGGCTGGAATGGTGGATTTGTCCACACGAATGTCAGAATCGGCGAAGAACTGACGAAAGCTCTGAAAATGGATACACTGTGTTTTAGTCCTTGAAAAATAAACTCGTTTTCCTCGGCCTACTGTCAAATCTTATCCACACAACGTTGGAGTCGACGCTGTACGCTGGCATAAGAGGCTCAAACTGCGTACAGTGCCAAGTCATCTATAAACAGAGAGGACTCGGAACCCCGGTTCACGGAACTGACAATCTCGTTAGTTTGGATACTGAAGAGAGCAAGAGAAAGAATGCTCCCTTGAGGTACACCAGCACCTGCCCATGGATGTCAGACAGCGTAACGCCAATACGCATACGCACCTGGAACTGCTGATCAGCAAGAAAGTTTTTATCAAATATAGGCAGCTGACCACGAACGCCAAGTTTATGAAGATCTATAAGAATTCCAGATTTCCAAGTGGTATCATACGGTTTTTTCCAGATAACAAAAGATAGCAACCACATGCTGTTTATTAATGAAGGCATTGCAGATAGTGGTTTCCGGGCGGACTAAATGGTCAACTGTCGAGTGGTACTTCCGGAACCCGCACTGTTCATTGGCCAAAATGCCAACAGTTTCCAGCTTTCACCAGCCGCCGTGGCGAAGTGGATAGCGTCGCAGACTTCCGGCTGGCAGGTCGTGGGTTTGAATCCCATCAGAGTCATGTGGGTTTTTCTGCCCCGACCGGCTCCTACCCAGAGTTGAGTTTGCTGCGGACTCAGTTGGGAAGACTGGGACCACACAGTTGAGTTTCATCCACTTAATGGATGCGTTTCTGAGAGTGTTGCTCAAATTTCCTGACCAACACTGCAGGTGCCTGTATCTCTCGGGCCTGGTTGACGCCGGGATATATTATGAAAGGAAGCGTAGAGTACAGCCCTGTCATGTAGTCTCAGACCGAAATGGAAATCCGTAGCATCATCTTAATCATCCTCATTCTCATCATCGATCAGCATTAAACAAAATGTCTCAAATTCTGTGGCCCTTCATGCCCTGCTCTCATGGTGACCTCAGTTTCGTGTCCTCTCCACCTTGGTTCCGTCGGGGTCGCCGGTATCGGCGAGTCCATGGGGGCTGTCGTTGGACGGACGTGGTGTGGCGCCTCCGGAGGGAGAGCTCACTCACGCCGGCTCCGCGACTAAGCAATTATTGTCGTCAGTAGGGGGCTTAGTAGGTGGTGTCCTACGTATGTTAGATCAGAACAGGCACCAGTGAACACCACCGAAGTGACTCGGCAGCAGTACAGTGTCTTCTCGACTTGACATTCACTGCTCCCTGTGGATTGTCGGTGCCGGGGCTGCGGCGGGGCTGACCGGGGCTGTGGCTGTGGACGGGGTGTCGGAATGAGCGGCGTGTGTGCACTGCCTCTGAGGTGGCGCAGAGGTTGGGACAAAAAAAAAAAAAAGTTTCCAGCTTTCACATCAGACAGGAGTTGATCATCTTTTCCATAAACTTGCAGGAACAGCTGCTCGGAGCTAATGGACGATAGATAGTATGAATGATTGGTGAGGTCTTTCCAGGCTTCGGAATCGGAATGATCAGGGCTTTTCGCCAGGAGGGTGGAAAGTACCTTGAGGTCCAGATGTAGTTGTAGACTTTTAGAAGGGTCTGGAGACAGATCCCTGGGGGATGTTTCAAAAGCTGATAATGATATCGTTAGGCCAGGCGCACAATCGTTGCAGGTTTGTAGAGCTGATTTTAGTTCATCAATTGAAAATGCTAGATTGTACACTTCGGAGTTGTCTGAAGTGAAGTCGTATGAGGATTTTTCTCTCAATTGTTTGTATTCTAAAAAGATTGCAGATTTACTTGAGGATGATGAGTTCTGTTGAATGGAACAGATTGCAACACTTTGTTAAGGGAGAAAGTAGTATGGCTCTGGCACATTTTTTTATTGTGTTTTCTGTCAATAGTTCATATCCGAAGATTGACGATTATCTAATGAGGCTAAGTGTTATTTTGATGTGTACAGTTAATTCTCAAGAGCTTAATCTTCTTCTTGAATTAAGTCTTTTCTTAACGATCTCCTCTGGAAATATGTCAGGGAGATTTACATTTTTATTGTCAGATTTGGAGATTATTAAAGCTTTATTGACTATCAATACCCACCAACTTTTACCATTTCTTTTCTTACCCTATTGTGTTAAACAAACTAGTCTTTACTAGTCATGTTTTGCACAAATAAACGTGTGACGAGGAATTGGTTGTGATTCTTATGAAGTGGGCTTTGACAGAGAAATGTCTGTATCGTAAAAAGAAGCAGTTATGATATGGCGATCAATTTTATTCTTAAATGTGACTTTTAAAAAATCAGTTTCGCCTGTTCTGCCGACAGTACGTGTGACACATTTGACACTTTTCAGATCATGATCTGAGCAAGATGGAGTCTCTCAGGTAACGGATACCTGATCGAAGAAATTATATATGCTTCAAATTCTGAAAACGCGAGTACCCAAAATGCTCTTAAACAATAAAGAATATTGTGAGATATGATTTAATCACGTATGTTCAAGACTTTTTTTTCAGGTGGAGATCTTTCCCTCGTGGACCACGAGCGATCCTCAGGACAAAACCTTTATCCGTCGCCTGTACATCTACTCCGCCATTGTAGCTCTTCACAAAGTGCCGCCTAATGGCACTGAGATTCATTTCCCTGCATTTCAGGAAGGGAGACTAACTTTGAATCTCACATGCTGCCTGAAAGTCTCTCATTCTGATGAAGTTTACACAGGGCAAAAAGCTACACTAGATCAATATCGTGGCAAAATCGTCAAGGGATACACGTGACTTGACTAACTTTGGAGTGGTGTATCGCTGCTGGTTTCCTTTCACCAACCAGCAACTCCGTGACAGTCACGTGACTTTGACGCCATCCTCCTGTCCAGGAGACGTGAAGCAGTATCTGAGCGTTCACCATCCTGTGGTCAGGCCGGGTGGACTGGCGGTTTGTGCTAAGCTCGCCTACGGTCTGAGGCTGGATCCCAACAAACTGATAGAATGGTTTGAAATTCAGCGCCTTCTGGGTGTGGACAAGATTCAGCTGTTTGACCTCAACAACACGGACGTTGTGTACAGGGTTTTCAGACATTATCAGGAAATGGGCTTGTTGGATCTTCTGCCCTATAAGTTACCTGGTAAGTACTGATTCCGACTTCTGGTGTGATAATCCTTGCAAAGTTGTAGGAAGACATTTCATTGGACTAATCTTCTATGAACGACAGCTATGATCAAGCCCAAAGGAAAGTCAGCAAAGCAAAATAGCTGTCACTCGCCGTTGATTTACACAGACAGACAGACAGACACACACACACACACACACACACACACACACACACAACAAACACAAACACACACACACGCCGCTTCGCGCGCGGGCTCGCCTACACACACACACACACACACACACACACACACACACACACACACACACTGGTACGTACACTGAGACAGACATACACACACACACACACACACACACACACACACACATTGACAGAGAAAAACTGTGAGTGTCATACTCTCTCTCTCTCTCTTCTTCTCTATGATAGCGTGCCTGAGAGAGAGAGAGAGAGAGAGAGAGAGAGAGAGAGAGAGAGAGAGAGAGAGAAAGAGGAAAGTTTGAGGCCCTTGATTTAAGAAACATTAAATGGGGGGGGGGGGGGGGGGGGGGGGGGGGGGGGGGGGGGGGGGGGGGGCAGAAAGAAGGTTCAGGCTTACAGATATCATCATGAAGGTCGTTTTGAGCTGGCAGGCTGCTGTGCTATAGTTTCATTTGGAACCCTGTGTGTTGCATGCTAGCAGCTGATTTGAAAGGTTTCGAAAAGATGGCGGAGGTGTTGTAAGTCCAGATTTTTTGGCTCGACACCAAATTTTGGAAAATTATATTCTAAGGATGACCAGGTCATCTCTAAGATTGAAAACTTGTGAACGCAAGTCCTCCTCGATGTTTTCGAATGTAAAATCAAAATCGAAAGCCATTCAAACTGTTAGCTGGAAAGAAAAATGTTTTTGAGACGACTGACGACCGTTTGAAAGCCCCATTTGGTGACAAGAATGACAGTGTGGACAAGACCAAGACTATACGAAAGACACTACGCTTGAAAAGATCAACGGACTAGAAGAAGTTATCGTTACACTATGTGGAAAGATTTCTACGCTAGAGTCAGTAGTTCAGAAGCAAAATGTTTTGATCAAATCAATGAGAAGTAGTGGTGTAAATCGTAAAAGTTCTGGAACGCAAACAGAGGATCAGTCTTACCCATCTTATGCTGATGCTGCTCGATGTGGGTCACGCAACATGGGTCTTCAAAGACACCTATCTGTGCTGCAGCTCAGGGTAGGCCTAAAGTTCATGTGAGGATAGATGGAGAGGAAAGGGTGAAAAAGAACACACCAGCCGAGTGTTCCAATCAAGCAAAAGGAAAATGACGTCAAGGCCAGTGACGTTAGAAAGATGACGCGAACTAGGGCGTGGAAAAATCAGAACAACGAACACCAGAACAATAAGGAACATTCTGACTCCCCAAGTGTTTTGATTATTAGTGATTCTACCTTCAATAAGATAAATTCAGTCCGACTGGGGATGGCCTATGGTCTTCAAGTTGCAACCCGAAAAGCTTTTGTCATTGATGATATCCAAACAGTAGCTGAACAGGCTAAGGAAGATCTGTCTCCTGCTCCAGAGTGCGTAGTTTTGCACGTGGGGATAAACGACCTTAAAGGAAAAGAAGCAGTTGAATGCGGAAGAAAAATGGTGTCTGCCATAGAGACTGTCAAGGATACGTTTCCCCAAGCCAAAATAGTTTTCAGTAAGGCTCTTCCGGTTAGACTAGAGAGACTGGATGCAAAGCGCATGGTATACAATGCTCATGTGTACTCCGCATGCATTGAAAACAAAATCAAAAACGTCTCTTTCGTGGGGTATGACGCTGTCAGTCAGGCGAGACATTATCAGGATCTCCTTCACCCCAGTCACGAAGGGGCGCGGTTGATGGCGGCTTCCTTGGGCGACATCTCCACAATCTCTTCTGGGAGCGGCCAAAACGCAGACAGACGCGCGGGGAAAGTTCTTTGGCAGAGGATGGTCGCCCCCCCGTGACTTCCTGCCTCTTCCTGGGGTCCGATGGCTCCTCCCTTGGGTTGTCAGAAAATGATTCGATGAATATGGAACTTGAAGATTAACTCTTATGAAGCAACAATGTAATGGATGTTTCAAAATTTTACAGTGGAATGCAAGGTCTTTCCATCATTCGAAAATCATGTTCTGCAGGGAAATTATTGTGTGCTAGCCCTTCAGTCTCTTAATGTTGAAAAACAGAAGCTCCCCAATATTAAGGATTTTTATTATCCTCCACTTTTTACCATTAATAGATTAAATGAAAAAGTTCAATGCGCATTATATATAAGGTGTGGCTTTGAATATTCAAATATTTTTCCGTGGCCAGTACCAAATGATAAAGAAGGCTGTTTTGCTGTCGGTGCTGCTGCAGTTAAAGTAAATGATAGCTCAATATATAACATATTATCAATGTATTACCCGTCTGGTCCAAAGGAGGACAATACAGACTGGCTTAAAAATACGGATATCTCTAAGAAAAAATGGATAGTTTGGGGTGATTTTAATGCCCATGCCCCTTTCTGGGATACAAACAGTTCTAAAGTAACACGTAATAGGTTTGTTGAAAATGTTGTAGATTCGGAGTTAATATTATTGAATGATGGTCGTATTACAAGAATTCCTGATGTCTCAACTCATAATCCCAGCGCTATTGATTTGTTTTTAGTGTCCTCAAACTTAGCTGTAGATTATGACTGGTCCCCAGGAGAAGATTGTCTTGGTAGTGATCATCTTCCCAATACCATCGCTCTCTATGTCAATTTGAATTCAAACTCGACAGATCCAGTGGAAAACATACCAAAATATAACTACAAATTTGCAAATTGGGAAGATTACAGCAAATTCTTAGAATCTCATGATCCTGATTCAGTAATCAGTGAAGATATAGATGAATTTTATTCAAATTTTACGAAAATATTACTACTTGCAGTTGATAAGGCGATACCAAAATGTGGTTACAAGAAAATTGGTAAATATATTGATAATGTGTGGTGGACGGAGGAGTGTAAAATAGCGGTGACATCAAAGCGCAAGGCATTTAAGTCATGGATTAGAAATAAGACTGAAGAAAATTTTCTGTCCATGAAAATACAGAAAAATATTTGCAAAAAGGTCATTGCCCAAGCAAAAAAGACATATTGGGAAATATTTTGCAACTTGGAGATTACAGAATCAAAGGATATGTACAAGGTTTGGAAAAAAAATAAAAGAGATGAAAAATTGTAACAGGACACAGTCTTTTTCCTGTGAAACTAGATACGGAATTTCCAACTGCTTGGGATAAAGCTGAGGCATTTGTGAATACTTTTTCATGTAACAGTTGTTCTGCAAGTCTGAATTCAGAGGCTAAGCTTTTTAGAACAACCGAAGAAGAAAAAAAAGAGATATGTATTCAGACCCTAGCCCAATCCAAGAACACTATTTAAATTCTCCTTTACAAATTACAGAATTGAAAGAAGCTTTAGCTTCTGTTTCTTCTTTGATTTCAGCAGTTGGTCTAGATGGCGTTTCTTACCAGATGCTCTGTCACATGCCTTCTTCTTGGATAGGTTTGCTACATTCTTTATTCCAAAAATGTTGGGATATTGGCGCTATTCCTAAAATCTGGAAGAGTTCAGTAGTTGTACCAGTTCTAAAAGAGGGCAAAATTAGATCTTCGGTTAACAGCTATAGACCAATTTCACTTACTTCTCATGTTGGAAAAATTATGGAAAAAATTATACTCAAACGGATCACTTTTTATTGTGAAAAAAAATAACATCATTCCAGTTCAGCAGGCTGGCTTTAGGAAAGGGAGATGCACTACAGATCATTTTGTTAAGCTTACTACTCAGGTCAAACGTCAATTTTCATTTTCACGAAGAAAAAGTACACTAGCCACATTTTTTGACGTGAAAAAGGCTTATGACAGTGTTTGGCATGCAAGATTATTGTTCAAATTAAAGGAGATTGGAATTTGTGGCAAACTGCATGCATATATTAAAGCCTTTTTGAAGGATAGACACATGTGTAAAAATTGGCAATACCTACTCATCTCTCAGAAGTGTAGATATGGGGATTCCACAAGATTCAATCATTGCTCCGATTTCATTTTCCATTTTGTTCATGATCTTCCAAAAACTTTGTCTAAGAACACACATGTGGTTCAATACGCTGATGATATTGCAGTTTGGATAAACACCAGTTTAAGAAAAAGTTCGAATAAGAGGATTATCAGTCATGTACAGACAATTTATCAACAGGAACTAAACAAGTTATCAAATTATTTAAAAACGAATGGTTTAAAATTGTCAGGTGAAAAAACATGTTTGCTGCTATTTAATAATGGTGAAAATCCTTCCACATTACCTATTTTGAAATTAGAGGATAATATCTTGAAATATCAAAACTGTGTAAAATTTTTAGGAGTCTTTTGACAACAAAAACTTAGTTGGAAAAAGCATATAGAACATTTATTAACCAAGGCAAAGAAAAAGATTAAACTTTTTGAAAATAATCAACTATCAGCCTTGGGGGCAAGACACAAAAACTCTGTTGCATTTGTCTACTTCTTTAGTTCGATCCAAATTAAAGTATGGCCAAGAAGTATATTATTCTGCTCCAAAACACCTGTTAAAAAGCTAGAAAGTTTGGATAGCAAAGCAGTGAAACTGGCCTTAGGTGTACCAGTTCATGCGAATACTATCAAAAGTTATCAAGCTGCAGAGGTTTTACCTTTTCGAGAACAAACGGCTCTTAGACGTATGAAAATATGTGATTAGAAGTCTGTCAGTTAAGAACTCAGTTACAGCAGAACTATTGATGGATTCGAAGAAAGATTATCCCAAACGAGCTAGAAATATCTTATATTTACAACCAAGAAATTACGTGTATAAGCTTATGTCTGATTGTGACATTGATTTATCAACAGTTTCTGAAGATCCCATCACGCCTAAGGTTCCCCCTTGGGAGCATTTGTGTGGAAATTTTGATTATAATTACACAAGTGTTTCTAAAACTGAAAACGTTAATCTCTTGGTTAGTGAGGTCAGAGTTCATCTTGACAATTTTTATAGCAATCACCTGAAAATTTACACTGATGGCTCAGTCCTGGATAACATTGGTAGTGGCTCTGGTTTTGTCATTCCTAGCCTAAATGTGAAAAAGAAATATCATCTTAGCAAAGGGTTTTCCATATTTACAGCAGAATTATATGCAATATTGATGGCTTTGAGCTACATTTATGATGCTCCCATGCCTTTTCATAATATTCTCATATGTGTTGATTCAAAATCTGTCTTGCAGTCTCTGGAACATTGGGATGGTAAGGGTCGGAAAGATTTGCTTTTTGATATTCATCACCTCATACACTGTTTAAGGATTCATGGAATATGTATTGACTTTTAGCTGGGTTCCCTCTCATACTTGCTGGAAAACTGGACTGGAGCTAAACATTGCCTCGATTGTAATTTATTATCCTTACTGAAAACATTTTCATCAGAAATGTTGCTAAAGTTAGAAAATTGTGTTTATAACAGAAATTGTGGAGAAAATCTGAAATATGTAAATAATTGTCCTCGTCACATTTCCAAGATAGTAACAAAACTCAAGTTAAATGCATGGAACACAAAGTATTCTTGCCATGTTTTTTGTACTTGTGGTAATCCTATTTCAGTGCATCATTTGTTGGTAGAATGTTCTGTCTTAACTCCAATCTGTAAAGAAAATTCTATTGATATCAACGTCCAAGATATTGGTCAAATATTGTCCGGCCCTTCTATCATAAACATTGCTACCATTATTGCACATTCTAAAATTGCCAAGTTGCTTTGATGCATGTTTATTTTTTACCACTAATTCAAAAAAATTATTGTTGTTATTTTTTATCTTTGAGGTTAAGCTTTGTTAGTTAGAGAATACAGCCAATACTCATTACACAACACGCATCCAACTCCACACACATCACAAGGCGCTAAACACCAGGTTTTAAAAGTTCATTTCCCCCAGTATCTCCTCTTCTCCCATTTTCATACACAGCACTGTGGTGGGGTTTATTATTCCGTCTGTTCACAGATCATAGTTCACTTTATTTCTCCTGGGGTCAGATCATCACAAATATCGGTACCTTCATTCCTCTTCATCCAATCACGAACGTCTATGGTGGATAGCATAATATGTTTCCACCTACCCTTTTCGCTTGGTTTCCCCAGAGCATAACTCTGTGGCGATCTCCGACTTCGCCTCTGCACATTTGGACAGCATACCAACTATCTCTGGCTGTCTCTGGCTGTTCCTTCCGACATCTTTCTGGCAGGGGGGTATGGCTCCCGTAGCTCACCCGACTCTCCCTCCAGTCACAGCCTCGTCTACTTTGCTACTGCTACCATAACGGCGTAGTCTTGTTTGAATCATTCCCTAGCAAAATACACGCGTAGGCATGTTACAGACTCATGTCTGTATTAAATGGGCCTGACAGTCGGCGGCCTCTTTTCCATTCTATCAGCGCTGTTGCTCGAATCTCTCTCTCCACACTCACTTCCAGTGTGTTTAGCTTTTTACCCATTTTTCTTAACACAGCTCACATTCAAAACAAAGGAAGTGACCAGCCCTTTAAGAACGACAATCCTACGCCGTTTCCTTTTCATACATTTAACTCCCTTCGCTCGCGCTTAACCTTTCGACTACACAGGCGCTTAAAATTTTTCTTTCCGTGTGCCTGACAGTGAGCATTTCAGTGTTGACCATTCCATCATTCAACGATCGCCCTGTTATCTTTGAATGATGTCACCTCAGCTTAGATGTATTCAGATACAAATTAATTCAATAATTTAAACAGGCGTGTGACATGCATGAACTTTTCATATTGAGTCCATGCATGTATGTATGTATGTACGTATGTATGTATGTATGTATGTACATACGTATGTATGTATGTATGTATGTATGTATGTATGTATGTATGTATGTACGTACGTACGTACGTACGTATGTATGTATGTATGTATGCATGTATGCATGTATGTACGTACGTATGTCTGTATGCATGTATGTATGGTTTCCATGTAGGTCTGCATGCATGTAAGTATGTATGTCTGTACGCGTGTATGCATCCTTGTGTGTATGTGTGTGTATGTATGTATGTTTGTGTGTGTATATATGTATGTATGTGTGTGCGTGTGTGTGTATGAACGAATGAGTATGTCTACGTGCACATAAGCTTATATGTATGAATGTATGCATGCATGCATGTAAGTATGTATGTATGTATGTATGTATGTGTGCATGTATGTATGTTTGGATGGATGGTTGTGCATGTATGCGTGTTAATAAGCATATATGCATGTATGTGTGTATGCGTGTATGAATATGTATGCATGTATGTATGTATATATGTATGTATATGTATGCATGTATGTATGTATATATGCCTGCATACATGTG
This sequence comes from Conus betulinus, assembly GCA_016801955.1. Classification (NCBI taxonomy): domain Eukaryota; kingdom Metazoa; phylum Mollusca; class Gastropoda; order Neogastropoda; family Conidae; genus Conus; species Conus betulinus. The sequence goes on from JADBJO010000019.1 coordinate 712,345, forward strand.
CATCTATTATTTAAAGTCTCCTCTCAACACATTATACTTATACGTGTGCTTGGTAAAACAAGAACAAACAAGTTCATGACACAAGTAAATCCAGAAGTCGCTTGAGAAAGAATTATTCTGGCTGATTTATCTCTGATATTTTGTTTTAATCCAGGC
>JADBJO010000019.1:717500-725000 GCA_016801955.1 Conus betulinus
GGTTAAGTTTTGGGCTGAATCTGTTGGTTGGTTGTAAGGGTACAGGATTGTACACATGCCGCTAAACCAACTTTAGGGAAACCCGAACACAAAACATATCCAGGGATGACATCACATTGTGTGGCGTGGATCCGGAGGCCGATCCTGATCGACTGCGGATCATTATAGTTCACTCTACTCCCCGCCTTTAGCATCTTCCTTGATTGTGTGATGCGGCCAGATGACAGATACATCTTTTACGTCATGGCAAATGAGGTATTCGCTGCACACGGACATGACGTAGTTTTAGAAGGGACCTGTACTGACTCAGGGAACAGATTCAAGATGCGTTCCATCCTGGCGGAAGTCCTCACTTGCCTGTCTAAATAGAAACTTGGAAAGACTGACTGTATATATATATATATATATATATATATATATATATATATATATATATATATATATATATATATATATATATATAATGTTTTTTAATGCCTTGGTCACTTAAAATATTTTGTACGGTGTGTTTTGAGAGAATTTCAATATATGTACAAAAGTGTTGCATAAAAGAATGTGATCAGGCGCTAGTTGTTATCCACAACTTAAACAAAGAAACGAAACAGTCGTGTGTGTGTGTGTGTGTGTGTGTGTGTGTGTGTGTGTGTGTGTGTGTGTGTGTGTGTGTGTGTGTTGTTGTGTTTGTTGTTGTTGTTGTTGTTGTTGTCTAAAGCGGGAATTTTCTGCCAGGGACCACAGGTCTTTTCAAAGGCAGGATTTGCTTTTTGCCCGTGAGTTAATTTCAAATTTGTTTCATTATAATTACATTTTGTTAGGTAATTATGGAGCTCCTTTCAAACAGCAGTGACATCAGATCATATTGTTCTTGTAAAAGTAATGACAGTTTTTACAAACAGATCCTAAGCAACTATTTCCTCTTGTGTAAATGTGCAGTCTACTTTGTGATCATGGAGAAACGAATGGCGAGACGTTGTCCAGCAGAAAGAGCTTTTAATGACTTTCCGAATTAGTTTACTGACAAAATGAGATATTCAACAGCTCTGTTCCGGAAAATGTCAAGGCGAGATAATGATTAGCTCTCTATTGCTCATAGAGTTTGGATCGTGTAAGAGCTACAGAAAGGTGAACTGAGGTCCCCTCGTCCATTCCCCACGGCGGTCTACCAATAATTTTTAAAAGGTTTATTTTTTCCTTTCATTTTGCTAATTTACGATCACAGTAAATACTGCACGTCGACTCTGAAGTTATCAATGTCACTCCATAGAATTCGAAATTATGTTTATATTCTGATGGTTCTGAAAGCAATTTTATGGTTGGTAATTTTACTGGGTTACTACCAAGGTTATATAACATTATATTAGGTATGTTTTTCCGGAGATAGAGATAATACTTTTTCAGCTATATATCGCCCAAATGTTATCAAGATCAAACATACACAATCTTTTTACATAATTTTATGTTCTTTCTGGAGCTGACACTTTTAAAGTTAGATTTATTTACATGCATATATCACCTGCGTATCAGGCCAGGATTACATTGTTTGACACGGCCTTTGGTTGGTCATAAATCGTGAGATTAAAAAGAATAAGTGCCATCACTGAACCTTGTACAATTCCCATTAGAAGCTTTCTTGAAATGCAGTTCCATTATATGGCTTATGAAATCCGCAGATATGAAAATTGGGCTGGATATTGGATTGTTAAGAAAAGAGGAGTTTGGCGAAGATAGAAGTAAAGAGGGGGGGGGTGGTGGTGGGGGGGGGGGGGGGGGGGGGGGGGGGGGTGGGGGTGGATGTTACAGGGAAAATGAAAATCAATGACATGTTACACAGGGAAAATGAAATGATGTTTGAAAATAATATGTGAAACACAGTACCATAAGCAGACTAATTCTGCACAGTGTACATATCTGCAAATAAAACGGATGGATAGTTTGGTGCTATAAGCAAGTTTCAGACAAAAGCTTACACTGGAATGTAACTTACCCTCTCTCTCTCAGAATATTGCGGATAATTGTGTAGCATTGGAACCCTTGTGCTCGGGGAAGCTCATACAGTTGCTAGGAGATGGTTGCAGCCTTATTGCTGGCAGACAGAGGTGTCTTGGTCGACGTGGTTTGTCCAGAAGAAGTTCCGCAAGGCCATGCCGACGTGGCAGCAGAACACTGGTTCCTTGCTGGCATGAAAATGGGTCCTGTCCTCTGTGTCCTTCAGGCTGATTTTCATGTCTTCGTGAGACACAATACGTATTTCATCATTTTTCATGCGGTTCTGTCCTCTATGTCCTTCAGGCTGATTTTCATGTCTTCGCGAGACACAATACGTATTTTATCATTTTTTTCATGCAGTTCTGACGACAGTGTGGCATTAAACAAGTTCGTTTATTCTGAAAAATGTAGAATATCGATGGTGTTTTTTAGTGATGACAATTTGTTTTCTGGATAATTCTTAGAAATCTGTCTTGCTCGTGTAAGTAGTAGTGACTCCGAGGCTGTGAAGACAGACTCTCTCTCTCTCTCTCTCTCTCTCTCTCTCTCTCTCTCTCTCTCTGTGTGCTCGCTCGCACGCGCATGAGCAAGTGCGAGTGTGACAGAGAGACAATTAAAAAACAAAACAAAACAAAAAAAAAAAAAAAAAAAAAAACAAAAACAGACGTGTTGGCACTGTAATGTTAAACGCTTGTTCGTCATGATGCCAACAGGAACATATTCGTGTCCCCCTCTGAAGCGACCGTGTTCCACTACAGAACCTGCAAAGTAAAGGAATGGAAGTCCATCTGCGGGGGTCCGAGGATGACCGACAAGTCCATGCAGCGATTTCAGGACAAGCTCATTCCTGCCGTGTCTTCACTGCGACAGACACTGGGCCTACGTCTTCCCTGAGCGCTTTGGTGATAGCAGTTCTTAATTGGGGAAAGAAAAAGCTTGTAGGGGTTGAGCTATGTGTAGTTAACTGATTCCTTTTTTTTTCTTTCTTTTTTTTTTTGTTCTAAAGCGAGTCAGTCTAGGGTGTATGTGTGCATTTAATGGAAATAGTACTAGTCAGTCTAGGGTGTATGTGTGGTGTGCATTTAATGGAAATAATACTAGTCAGTCTAGGGTGTATGTGTGCATTTAATGGAAATAGTACTTGAAATTTACCGTAGAATAGGAACGATGGTTTTGAACGCTTCAATCCTGACGAACAAGAGTACATTCCTGATGTTTTCACTTTGATGTCGAATGTTTATTTATCTGCTCGTCACTTCTGTATATGAAAAGAAGCTTATAAACCGTCATTTACGAAAGCGAGCAATAATTGCGTTTACTTTCGCTTTCATTTTTTTCCCCTCTTAATCTCGTCCAGGCCTCCTTTTTTTTTTTTTTTGTTCATTTTCCTTCTTTCCTTCCTTTCACTTATTTTTTTAAAAATTCCATCCTATCCTATCTTTCTTTGTTTTTTTTTTCTCTTTCATTCAATTTTTTTTTTTTTTTTTCCTTCTGTCTCCCCCCCCCCCCCCTCTCTCTCTCTCTCTCTCTCTCTCTCTCTCTCTCTCTCTCTCTCTCTCTCTCTCTCTCTCTCTCCCTCTCTCATTATCTGCAGCAGATCTTTTGCTAGCTTTGACGCAGTGATTACTGACCTGATTGTCTTACCTGGTTCAGAAAAAGGCACAAAAAGTCCTAGTCCTGGCCACAGTCATTACATGTAGATTTTTCGCTAACTTTGAAAAACAAAAGCATTACTTTACACACTTAGCGCATTCATCTCCATCAAACGTGTTTCAGCTCTGATATATTTGATAAACTTGTCCCATTTATAATTGCAAGAATAAAAGATTCTCTCACGTCTCCTTGGCTGACTGACGTCATTCAGGGTGGTATGCGTGAAAAAGACATGTTATTTAAAAAAACAACAACAACGACAACAACGAAGTAAAGTTAAGGAAACAAAAGAAATACCACCGATATCTTGTTTCGGAAAGATCTGATAATTCTAAATCCGTTTGGAAAGCTAATAACATAATTCTAAATCTCGTTTGGAAAGCTCTAACATTCTCTCTCTCTCTCTCTCTCTCTCTCTCTCTCTCTCTCTCTCTCTCTCTCTCTCTCACACACACACACACACACACACACACACACACACACACACACACACACACACATACACATGTTAATGAAATGTCGCCTCTATTAAAAGCATTTTTTAACTGAAGATTTTAAACCACCGTGTTTCTAACATATCTTCCTCAGTAATAAGAAATGATCAGTCTTCTTTTAATGATTTTGAATTACCGAAAGAATTTCATCGTTCTAAAAAACATCAGATCGGAAGCTATGGCTCCTTCTGTCGCGGTGTATGACAGTTAAGTTCATCTTGCACATCTCAAGCCGACAGGAACTCGTGGTCTTGAGGATTTCGATGGAAAGATCCTCAAACTTTGTGATCCTATTGTCGCATTATCGTGTATTCAATCTTGGTATTGACAGAAAGTATTTTCCTGAGATTCTTAAGCAAGCCAAAATGATTCCTGTCTCTAAATCTGGAGATAGAATTAATGAACCTATCAAATTACAAACCTATTTCAATGTTATCAGTTCCGCCATCACTTGGGGGGAAAAAATATGCCTATAAACATCTTATGTCTCACGTCTCGTAGAACAATTTGCTTCATCCTAATCAACCAGGATTTAAGAGAAAAAATAATTCACGCCACACTGCCGGAGCTATTATAATTTGCTGCCGCATAGGCTGGCCTTACGTAGAATTTCAGATGAAGACTTTTCTCTCTCGTTAGATCTTCACTTTCTAACTGCCATCGTAAAGGTTTCTTGGGTAACGAACAATCCCAATTCAAGTAGCAAACATTTGGTGTTTTTTTCTTCTGCCTATATTTATGATCTTCCCTTATACAATCGGAAGGCGTATGTGAACTATCGGCAGTCAATGCGTCTATTCATACGGGCCATTATGATTTGAAACAGTCATCCGCGACTCTACAAGACCATGTTAATCAATTCATCGGATGGACTGAGCTGAATCACATGTCTTTGAACGACCAAAACAGAACAAAACAAAACAACAACAACAACAACAAACCAAAAACACATGATAATAATTCGCGACAAAAACGGCAAAAATAACATTCAGTCTGTCTTGTCTACACAAGAGTGATAGTCATTCATGAAGCAGATACTCATAAAGTTCAAGGAGTTAACGTCGATAGCAATCTTTCCTGGCCACGGCGTATTGACAGTTCATGCAAACACATTTTCCAAAAGTTATTTCCGCTCTCACAAATAAGGATTTCCTCGATGCGACAGCACGAAAACATTCTTCAATGCGTTTATTTCCTCATCTATCGATTATGTCTTAAATAATCTATGATCTATGTAGCGCAAACACCATTAAAATATCTGAACAGAATCTGTAAACGCTTTCTGAAGCTTGAACTTTTAAAATCTACTAGTTTGGCGACTGAAGACTATTTAGCACAGGATATACTTCCATTATCATATGAAGCTATAATATAACAAAGCAGTTATGATGTATTGAGTAATGAATCGCTTTGCTCCTCCTTCACCGACCGTACGAGTAAAATTTCCACGCCGATTTGGTATTGAAACGCCATTTTGGTATTGGCATACGAAAACGGCGTTTCAATACCAAAACGGCGTCTTAGGTCCCGCCGTTTTCGTATTGTACACCAGAACGGCGGGACGTAAGATGCCGTTTTAGTATTAGGCGCCGTTTTCGTATGCCAATACCGAAACGGCGCCCAAGACGAAAACGGTACTTCTCATACCCGCCGTTTGGTCTGTGGCATACCGGGCCTGTGGCATACATATAGGGCCTTTGGCATATAGGGCCTGTGGCATATAGGGCCCTACCCCAGTAATCACCTTCCCTCAGTTGTCGATACGAAAACTTGATCAGCAGTGCTCTTCTGACATCAATCATGCGAGAAAAGCAGATATTGAGATTTGAACCAGATGCACGAAAACAGGTCCTTTCAGGCCGGTCAGGATACCAAAACGGCGGGTACGAGAAACGCCGTTTTGGTATTGGGCGCCGTTTTTGTATGCCAATACATAAACGGCGCCCAATACTAAAACGGCGTCTTACGTCCCGCCGTTTTGGTGTTCAATACGAAAACGGCGGGACCTAAGACGCCGTTTTTGTATTGAAACGCCGTTTTCGTATGCCAATACCAAAACGGCGTTTCAATACCAAAACGGCGCTCTACACTCCTTACTGAAATACATCAAGGATAAAAGTGTATTAGTTCCTTTAAATCGGCATATAAAACACTTCTCTTTCAGGCACTCAAAAGTTCAAATTACGCTTCATATTAGACATCACGTTGTTCTTCTCCATGCCCAATGATACGGAAGAAAAAAAAAAAATGTAGCATACATTGTGACGTAATTTTATGTTCAAACGAAAACGACAATTTTTGTTTTGTTTGTTTTGTTTTGTTTTGTCATTGGTTCAACTCTTCCATTCCCCACTCAAAATCCTGTGTGTGTGTGTGTGTGTGTGTGTGTGTGTGTGTGTGTGTGTGTGTGTGTGTGTGTGTGTGTGCGCGCACGCGCGCGCACGTGCATGCATGCATAATGTTATTTGCCTCTGTAGCATTAGTCTTCCTTTTGATAGTCTACATGTAGACTAGTGCGTTCGGTTTCGTTCCTTGTTTCTGCTATATTGACTTGCGTGTTTTCCATGTGCTATCAAATTTGGTCTTTCTTTTTCTATTTTTCTTTTTTTTTTTTCCCCCAGGGCTGGGTGGAATAAAAGCATGTATAATTTGCTTATCGTATTACCCTGGTAAAATAAAATTTCGTTCGTTCGTTCGTTCTCTTTCCCTCTCTCTATTTTTTGGTTTCTTCCTTCTTTTATTCATTTTTTTTACTACCTACTTCCTGCCTCCTTTCATGTTTTCCCCTTTTTTCCCACCGTTACTTCTTTTTTTTTTTTTTTTTTTTTATGTTTCCTCTTCCTGTCTTTGTTTTGAGTATCTTACCATATTGCTTGTTTCTCCTTCTGCTTCTTTCGTCATCCCTTCTGTATTTCTTTCTGTAATTGCTTCCCTTCTTCCTTCTTTCTTACGCTATTAAGTGCCTTCGTACTTCTTCTTTCTTTCCTTCTGTCTTTATTCCTTCATTCTTTTTTTCCTTCCTTTTAACCCTCACTTCTTTCTTTTCCTCTTTCGTCCGTCCGTTCTTTCTTTTTTTTTTTTCTTCTTGCTGTCCTGTTTTGTTTTTTCCAATGGTATATTATGTTACTTGAAACAGCGGGATAATTGTTATAATTGTTATTGTAATTGTCTGCCTGAACAGGGTTTGACAGTAAATAAAACAGAAAAAAAAACAACATTGGTCTGGTCTTCTTTTTCCATGTAATATCGCTGTCATTTCAATGTTACTTAAACAACAACACAACAACAAAAAAACCCCCAAACAACAAACAAAAAAAAAAAAAAAAACAAAAAAAAAAAAAAAAACAACAACAAACAACAACAACAA
>JADBJO010000019.1:735000-737500 GCA_016801955.1 Conus betulinus
TTATAAAGAGACTTTAACAAGACATAATAAGGCTATTTATGTCAAGGAATGGTTTGACCCTGGCATATTCAAAATCAGACACTTTGATAGGTGGGATCAGGATTAAAAAAAATTTTTTTAAATCAAATTAAGGCAAAAGTATGCAGTGACTGCTAAAGCAATCTTCTAAATACAAAGTGGAATCAACAGATCAGCAAAAAAAAAAAAAAAAAAAAAAAAAAAAAAATGGACGTGAAGTTAGATGTCGATGTAAATAAGAATTAAGAAAACCAAACCATGGTTTAGCACAGAGAAGAGTAATACATCAATGATGATAAGATATATTCAATACACACTGGCCTTTTACTGATTTTTCCCCCCAAGCTTGTCAAAACAGTTATCAACAGCCGCATGCCATGCTTCCAGATGAGAACATGACGCCATACTCCACTGACTCACAATTATCATCTCTAGGACTTACTGACTTTTCATGATTTATTTTTCGTAATCATGACTCTGAAACTCAGCAACATCATTTTTTTTTTGTTTGTTGTTGTTTTTCAATCCCCAAATAATCCAGGTATACAATAGTTTGGGGGTCAACTCATCCTACAGACTGAATGTTTTAAGGTGCGTGGTTGGTATGAGGGAAGTAACTTATCTTGCATGCCGCTCTCACTTTTTTTCCTCAGTCGGTGTGTGTGTGTGTGTGTGTGTGTGTGTGTGTGTGTGTGTGTGTGTGTGTGTGTGTGTGTGTGTGTGTGTTTGAAATGTGTACACAGCAAGACCAAAATCATTCGCTCTGTTCAAATTGTTTTAGTTGAACAATTCATGTCACCAACATCAATGAACACGTATTCCCAACCAGTTGATGGAATGCCTACAACTTGTTACAAATAACACAAAGACATTTAACAAAATAATTCATGCTGTTGAATCAACACTTACCAGGTAGTTTATACGGCAGAAGCTCCAGCAACCCCATATCCTGATAATGTCTAAAAATCTTGTACACAATGTCCGTGTTGTTGAGGTCAAACAGCTGAATCTCGTCCACACCCAGAAGGCGCTGAATTTCAAACCATTCTATCAGTTTGTTGGGATCCAGCCTCAGACCGTAGGCGAGCTTAGCACAAACCGCCAGTCCACCCGGCCTGACCACAGGATGGTGAACGCTCAGATACTGCTTCACGTCTCCTGGACAGGAGGATGGCGTCAACGTCACGTGACTGTCACGGAGTTGCTGGTTGGTGAAAGGAAACCAGCAGCGGTACACCACTCCCATGGTTCGCTCGTCGTAAGTGACTCCTCCGATGAATCTTCTGCGAGCGTAATTCCGTGTAGCTAATTGCCCTGTGTGCACTTCATCAGAGTTGGAGAGTTTCAAGCAACATGTGAGGTTCACAGGTAGTCTCCCGTCCTGAAATATCGGAAAATGAATGTCGGTACCACTAGCAGGCACTTTGTGAAGAGCCACAATGGCGGAGTAGATGTACACACGACGGATGAGGGTTTTGTCGTGAGGATCGCTCGTGGTCCACGCAGGAAAGATCTCCACCTGAAAAGGCCGTGAAGGGATGTGGTTCAATCGTATCTCACAGGATTGTTTTGTGTTTCAATGTGATTAGAGTAACATGTGGCGCTGCTTCCAGTGCATCTCCATTTCGTTCTTAATGGACTGCATCTTGTTCAGATTAAGATCTGAAAATTGTCCTGCAAAATTTACTATTCTTCTGGGGGGGGGGGGGGGGGGGGAAGGAAGGGGTTAAAAATCCTAGAGGGACACTCATCTGAATAAACAAAGAACTTCATAATACCCCATACAGATTAACTTGCATAGTTTTTCTGTTCGGTAAGGATGCTTATTCAAACTGAAGAAAAAAAAAAAAAACCTCCTTATCATTATTTCATATGCTTTGTACAATAATTTGATGGCTTCGAGCAAAAACCGTTCATCTGGAAAATGCTTCTTACGAATTAAATGAAAATTTAGATTTGGAAAAATTCTTACATCAGTGGTATGGTACAAAATGCAAGCAGTTTCTCAGTTCTGATGCCTTTCAGTGTAATTTACTTTATCACAAGTTGTTGAACTGTCGGGTATAGAGACGAATGATGATTTGTGGAAGTTGCAAGATTACCATTTTTTTTTTGGGGCATGCAATTGATGGTGTCGCTTTGAATAGTTATAAACCAAACAACTGAATATGTTCCGGTTTTGTTGCATATTCAGGTACTGTCCATTATTAGCAAAACTGGCACATTTGTCAAATATACCGTTGAGACCGCCATAAGATGATGTATATGTTTTTTTTTTTTCAGATCAAAATAGAATTAAGCGAGAAAAATTGTTTTGGCATCAAATTCAATCAATCGTATGTGCATTTGAATAGAGCGAAAACAGAACATGAAGGTTCAAGCCTTTTGCATTTCTCCTCCTTTCTGTCTGTTAGATACACATTTGCTCTCAAACCCAAAGACACGTACAAACATGCACAGACATATGATCACACACATGCAC
>JADBJO010000019.1:740000-752500 GCA_016801955.1 Conus betulinus
AGGGGTCTGCTCTCTTAAGTAAATGACTGAGCATGAGAAGATGGCCGACTTGAGGAAACACGTCAGTTAGCAAAAGTGTCTAGAGGCCAGGAAACTGTACAACCACGCGTTGTCTATTTACCGTGACAGATACGAATAGTATTTGATAAAGAAACATGCCAGTAGAAATGTCTAGAAGCCAGGACAATCTGTACAACCACACCCTGTCTATTTACTGTGACAGATACAAATTGTTTTTCATATAATCGCTCCGGACAAGACTTTCCAAGGGTGCAATGTCGGCAAGTTTAACGGAACCGTTGCCTGAATGCAGTGCACCACACATCTAGCGGGACACACAGCTGGTACAACTCGATGCTTGTTGCTGGCGTTGATTTTGAACTTTGATGTTGATTCTGAACTTTGATATTGATTCTGAACTTTGATATTGATTCCGAACTTTGACAATGATTCAGAACATTGACGCTTTGTCCACAATGACCCGTAAGACAGAACCTTAAAACAGGCTTATTAAACTGGTATTGTACGCACGTTTGGAATCAAATGTTCAACATGGGGTGTTTGTTACTCAGAATAACATAAAGATCAAGGTTTACAACTACATCGAGGAAAGCTTTTCTAAAGCGCGCGCGCGCGCGCGCGCGTGTGTGTGTGTTGTGTGTGTGCGTTGTGTGTGTGTGTGTGTGTGTGTGTGTGTGTGTGTGTGTGTGTGTGTGTGTGTGTGTGTGTGAGAGAGAGAGAGAGAGAGAGAGAGAGAGAGAGAGAGAGAGAGAGAGAGAGAGAGAGAGAAAGAAAGAGAGAGGACAGACAGACAGACAGATCCTAACCGTGCTCGCATCAGCCTCAGTATCACCAGAGAGAGAGAGAGAGAGAGAGAGAGAGAGAGAGAGAGAGAGAGACAGACAGACAGACAGACAGACAGACAGACAGACAGACAGAGACAGAGACAGTGATCCTAACCATGCTGGCGTCAGTCTCACTGTCATTTATCTGAATGCCCCAGAATCTGTTCTCTAGAGTCAAACTGTGGTCAGTCTCTGCACGTGGTGCACGTGTCATGTGCTCTGTCACATCATTAAGCCTTGCCACAACAGTTCCCAATCATTAATCAACGTCTTACCTTCGTAAGCGGTGCTGCGTGACTTTGATCCAATGGACCATCAAGTTTTGTTGGGTGCCGCTCTGTGGCATGTTGCGGTGCTGGTGCCGCGGTCAGCCTTTCCATCATGGTAAGGGTCAGGACCCCGTTCTGTGTGTGCCTTGGCCTCATGGCCTCGATCTTCGTATGGGCTGGTGTCATGGTTTGGTTCTTCTTCAAAAGCGTTGGTGTCGGAGCATCGGTCTTCTCAGCTCTTGGTGTCATGGTTCGGTTCTCCCTGAGAGCTGGCGTCGTGGGTTGGTTGTCCGCGAGGGCTGGTGATACTGGGTGGTTTTCCTTGACAGTTAGTGTCAGGAGCTGGTTTTTCCGTGTGGGCTGGTGACCTGGGCTGGTTCATTTGAGTGACGGGTCTTCTCCAGACGTGGTTCGTCGTCACCTTCTGAAAGGGATACCCGTCCTGTAGCCCATGTGGTATGACGTCAGTGATTTCTCTGTGTGTCTGTCTGCCTGTCTGTCTGTTCTCTCTTTCTCTCTCTCTCTCCTTCTCGCTCACTCTTTTCTCTCTCTCTCTCACACACACATGTACGCGCGCGCGCACACACACACACACACACACACACACACACACACACACACACACACACAGAGAGAGAGAGAGAGAGAGAGAGAGAGAGCGAGCGAGCGAGCGAGCGAGAGAGAGAGAGAGAGAGAGAGAGAGCTTCGCGGCAAATTAGGAAAGAAGAACTTTCAGCGTTCCTGAAATGTGACCGATGACACACTGAAGTTGAAAACTGATCATCGATCGTTCCTTAGCAATAATCAACGTGTGGGTCATTCCTGTGTTGACACACTCACATTTGCATGCTTTGGTCGTAGAGATTGAAGCAGTTATGAACTGATCGTTACATACTTGTTTGACATGCAAAACTTGCTGAGCGATAGTTAAACAACATAGAGAGGCTATCTGTATCTTCGTCCCTGGGGATCATATTGTTCACGCAGTGTATAGGTTACTATGTGAATGCTATTCAAAAAGCCTTTAATATTAATCCCATGGGATGGGATCACCCTTTTTTTTTTGTATAGAACAACATGCAAAAAGCGTAACATTGCATATTTTGTATAATATCAGCACAGTGTTTTTTTTTAAATTTCAGACGGCATTGATTTTTTTTTTTCGTTTACGGTTGTAAGTTTTGATAGTACGGATGCGACTCGCCTCTGAAGAGAACTCTTCTCTGTGAGGTTTCTGTAGTTTTCTACAGAGAAGGAGGGGAAGGGGATGGGGGGTGGGGGGTGGGGTGTGGTATTGCTATCACAGAGGACACAAGAAGATGAAAATCCAAGATTGTGTGTTGTTTTTTTTTACCCTTGTGGTCAACGATCGAGCGTGTGCACCAGCTGTTTCGTTGGCAGACATTCGTTACTCGTTAGATGACAATTAACCTATTGTTATTACCACTCATATCCCCAAAGCTGAAAGGTCATAAATATTGTTCAATATTAACGTTTGGTGTGTAACATTTTTCAGATGTATGTATTCCCGCCCAGTATTTTTTTTTCAGATTATGCTATTCACACTATCATGCCCTCAGAAAGAAACGACACACTATTTTTTTTCCATGTCTGTACAAATTATTTAAAAGATGAAAGAACACGGTGCGCCCAGTAGGCACGCGTGTGTTTGCTCTCACACACCAAACTGCCTGATTGTCCTTAACTCGCTTTTCCTTTGCATGTGTCCCCCTTTAGATACAGCTTTGGCTTTTGCTTCCACAACACATCGTTGTCGTTCTCAATCTCTGTAAAGAATATGAACATTAGTGGTAACGGAGGGCGAACCAAGGATAGTAATATGCCCGCCATGTGCAACATAGAATGCCCTTCTTTGCTGAAAATATAAACAACATATGAAAAGAGAAGAACTGATATCAGTAAGCTGGAGAAAAGGCCATCCTCTTTTTCACAATGAAATAGAGAATGCCACGGCTGTCGAAGACTGTCTGGCTCATCTAAACGGAGGCATTGATTTCAAGTTTTTACGGCAACATCGTTGTCATCAAGAATAAATGTATTACAAAACCTATCTGTTAAGAGCAATACGGAAATCATTTACCAAAGGTAACCAAAGAATACAAACGTGTATAATCAATCTGGACATTGAAGGATCAAAACAGAAGCTGCTATTCAAAACGATCCAAGAAGCTGAACATCGAGATCACTAGGGGGAAAATGGAGTTCAAAATCGAATGGATTAATCTGACAGTCATTCAGTGAGTTAACTAACGTTGCACACTATAAAAAGATCCACGCGAAATGGGTTTTGGTGGAAAACATTTAAATGAGCATCCAAACAACATAAATCACGCATGGTGGTTAGTTCTGCAACTTTGTATCACATATCTGCAAACCTATCGAAAAATTTACTTCATACAGTTCTATGATATATTTGACATAGACATTATCTTTGTGGTGTTAAAAGAACTCTGTAACCATGATGTCATGCGCTGCATGGTTTTTAAATGCTAAATTTCAAATTCTGAATTTTTAAACGGCAACCTCAAAGTTTTCCAACAAGACAGCTCCAAAACTTTATTCCATACCAGAAAACACCTTGTGGAAATTTAACATCCGTAACATATCTGCGCGATTCAATTTATGTGTGTGTGTGTATGTATGTATGTGTATGTATGTATGTGCGCGCGCGCGCACGCGCGCGCGCGTGTGCATGTGTGTGTGTGTGTGTGTGTGTGTGTGTGTGTGTGTGTGTGAGAGAGAGAGAGAGAGAGAGAGAGAGAGTTAGTGTGTGTGCTCATGTACATCATATTTTATGTTCTGTTCGAAATGTGTAATTATTCTGTGTTCAGTAAACCTGATGTCTTGTGGCAGGTGTCAAGTTCAGTTTGCTACAGTGCAGTGTCTCGTTGAATGTCACACCCCAGCACTTACCTGACCACCTTTATGAATGTTATTTTTACTTTTCTCGATCTGTTTTGTAATTAGGATGTGTCTTAAACATTACAAGCTCGTGCACATCAATGAGCGCGACAATTTTGACTTTTTCAAAAGATTTATGCTGTAAAATGTACAACAACAGTAACAAAGTCAGGGGGAATAGTAGGTGAAACCTGTCATGGTTGAGAAAGTGAAACAATATTTTCAGATCTGTCCCAGAACCAGATCCGGATCCGCGCTGAAATTCATGTGAGTTTGAATTTATGCAGTCCTTCATGTATCGATCCAGTTTCATGAAAATCAGTTCAGCTGGCTGTCATTGAACTATCGTTTATTTTGCATAATCTTTCTTGAGATAGAAAATCAAACAAACTTAAGTCAGAGGAGTTGAAAATAAAACCCAACGCTCATCAAAGTACAAATCATACGGGGCCGGAATAGCTCAGTTGGTAGAGCGCCGGACTCGTGATCCTGGGGTTGCGGGTTCGAATGTCGTGTACAAGGGGATTTTTCCCTCGGAGTTAACATTGGTTCTGACTCCATTCCCCATACAGTCCTTCGAATGAGACTATAAACCGAGGTTCCGTGTGTGAACTCACTCACAATTCTTGCAGACACATAAAATCCCATCACCAACTTTCGGAAGAGAAGGGCCAGTTTGGCCTTGGTATGGATGACACGTTACACATAGCATGCACACTTCCTTGAAGATGGAGTATGGCTGCCTTAATGGCAGGATAAAAAAAAAAAAACGGTCATACACACAAAACTCCACCGCCTGTCTATAAAGGCAGTGTCCGCAGAAGTATCAGCCTGCATACGCAGGAAGAAAGAAAAAAAAAAAAAAAAAACCGGACCTGTGGTACTTCTAGTGCAGTAGTGGCCCATCTCTTCCGATGAGCAGCTTTCGGGTAGCGAATGGTCAGGTAAAGCAACACGGTCACTGTCAGAACGGCACTGATGGCCACAAAGGCGCGGAAGGACTTTTGGAGATGTACTGCCCACGCCATCGCCACTGTTTGTGACTGCTCACTCTTGCCACTTTCACGTGGATATTAATCGGGCAGCTGTGTTGCCTTGAATGCATTAAAGGCGTACATGATTAGGGAGAAAGTGAGGGAGTGGCGGGAAGAAAAAAATGGGTGGAGGTGAGAGTGGGAGGTGGTATGCAATGGTGATGGTGGTTTCACTTGACTTCATTTGTTTTCCTATCTGTTATTCTCTTAATGAAAAAAAAAAAGCAAAAAGAGGTTCCCATTCGATGCTTGTGTGTGTGTGTGTGTGTGTGTGTGTGTGTGTGTGTGTGTGTGTGTGTGTGTGCGCACGCGTGTGTGTGTGTGTGTGTGCATGTGTGTGCGTGTGTTCATGTGTGTGTGTGTGTGTGTGTGTGTGTGTGTGTGTGTGTGTGTGTGTGTGCGTGTGTATGTGTGTGTGTGCGTGTGTGTGTGTGCATGCATGTGTGTGTGTATGTTCATGTGTGTGTGTGTGTGTGTGTGTGTGTGTGTGTGTGTGTGTGTGTGTGTGTGTGTGTGTGTGTGTGTACATGTGTGGGTGTGTTTATATATGTGTGCGTGTGTGTATGTGTGTGTGTGTGCGTGTGTGTTATGTGTGCGAGCGTGCGTATTGTACGTGTGTGTGTGTGTGTGTGTGTGCGTGTGTGTGTGTGTGTGTGTGTGTGGGTGTGTGTGCATTCGCGCGTGCTTGCGCGCACACGTGTGTGTGTGTGTGTGTGTGTGTGTGTGTGTGTGTGTGTGTGTGTGTGTGTGTGTGTGTGGTTGGTAGCAAAATATCATCAGTATTCTGAACCAACATTTCCAGAAGCAATATCTCTGTCTGTCTGTCTGTCTGTCTCTCACTCTCTCTCTCTCTGTCTCTCTGTCTTTGTCTCTCTGTCTGTCTGTCTGTCTCTCTCTGTGTGTGTGTGTGTGTGTGTGTGTGTGTGTGTGTGTGTGTGTGTGTGTGTGTATGTGTGTGTGTGTGTATCTACCCTGCCGACAGTACAACAGCTGACTGTGCTACAAAGAGAGAGAAAGGGTGCACTATTTTGTCTAACTCACATAGTCAACACAGAACTATACTACTACGGAATCTGAGTGACTCTAATATCAGATCTTTGGTAAAAAAAAATTCTCCAGTATGTTCCCTGTCATAACACAGACTGTTCCTGTACTAGTTTGTCCGCTGTGTCATCCATTAGTGTTCCTGTCTTAATGTACAGTAGTAATGTACTGTAGTAATGTACTGTAGTAATGTATTGTAGTAATGTACCCTGTTAATGTACTGTCAATAAATCAAAACTAGCTGACTGGGTTCCGCCCACATGTTCCTGGCCTGAGCGGAATCCACCATCTCCTCCCCCCCCCCCCACCCACCCCGAACCACCTACTCCATGAACTCTTATATCACAGTCCAGTAAATTTGCAAGTATGTCCTCTCATCCGTTCCTTCAGGTCGATCACACATCTGGCGCTCTGAGCAGGATCACTTTTCGCTTCTCCATGCGGGGTGCCATATCTTTTCCTACCCTCGCCAAAACTTCCCCACCTCGCTTTGTCACATAGAGAACAGCAGTTTTCAGTGGTACAGCAGTGGTTGAAAACGTGCAAGGTTTGCTGGAGCATTATTATTATTATTATTATTATTATCATTATCATTATTATCATAATTATTATTATTATTATTTACTGTTGGCCCGCGGTGGGGTTATTATTATTATTATTGTTGTTGTTGTTATCATTATTACTCTTATCATCATCATCATTATGATAATATTATTATCATTTTTTTTTTTTTTTTGTTATAATTATTATTATCATCATTGTCATTATTATTATCATTATTACTATTATTGTTATTACTATCATCATCATCATCATCATTAGTAGTAGTAGTAGGCCTAGTAGTAGTGATAGTAGTGGTGATGGTGTGGTGGACAACTAGCAATGGTGACGATCATGATGATGATTAGTGCTTACTAGCAGCAATTGAAAAGGAGAGGTTTTACCAGTGTGTGATATATGGTTTAGACTGTGATGGAAAAGAAGAGAGCGAAGCGAGAGACATATAGACAGACAGACTGTGCTTCTGGAATGTTGGTTCAGAATACTGATGCCATTTTTCTACCTACCAACACACACACACACACACACACACACACACACACACACACACACACACACAACCACACACACGCATGCGCGCGCAGATGTGCACGCACGCACGCATGCACGCACGCACACACACACACACACACACACAACACACACACACACACACACACACACACACACACACACACACACAACAAGCATTGTAGTTAGAGAAGGAATGGGAACCTCTCTTTTTTTCCTTTTCATTGAGAGAATAACCGATTGGAAAACAAATGAAGTCAAGCGAAACCACCACCACCCGTTGCATGCCACCTCCCACCCTCATTTCCACCCTTTTTTCTTCCCGCCTCTCGTACACTCCCTCCCTAATCATGTACGCATTTATGCATTCAAGGCAAACAGCTGCCGATTAATATCCACGTGAAAGTGGCAAGAGTGAGCAGTCACAAGCAGTGGCGATGGCGTGGGCAGTACATCTCCAAAAGTCCTTCCGCGCCTTTGTGGCCATCAGTGCCGTTCTGACAGTGATTGTGTTGCTTTACCTGACCATTCACTACCCGAAAGCTGCTCATCGGAAGAGATGGGCCACTACTGCACTAGAAGCACCACAGGTCCGGTATGGTTTGTATTTTGATGAGCGCTGTGTTTTGTTTTCAATTCCTTTGACTTTTGTTTGTTTGGCTTTCTATGTTCAGAAAGATTATGCAAAACAAATGATAGTTGAATGAACGCGAGCTGAACTGATTTTAATGAAACTGGATCGAAACATAACTCTGTGTGGTAGTCTCTTTAGACCTTGCAGCCGGTCCCAAGCCCGAATAAAGGAGGAGGGTTGGGCGTGAGGCTAGCAACCTCACCCTGTAAAACAAATGCCTGCTACAGAAACATCAACAATTGCCAGAGAAACGCCACCCCTGGAAGAAGGAGGGCCTGCATCAGCAGGACTCATGGCGCGTTGTGGTGGAAGCTGAAAGGAAGCCTCAGCACCGACCCACCTTCTGACGACAAGGAAAACCATCACCATCAGTTCTTGGAACATCAGAACCATGTATGAAGTAGGGAAACTCGACAAGTAGCAGCTGGCTGAGATGTGCAGCTACAACCTGGCATTACTAGGACTTAGCGAGACGAGATGGCTACAATCCGGAAAAGTCAGGTTATCTTAAGGAGAGTTGATCCTCTTTTCAGGCCATGAAGATGAAAAACTCTGCACATACAAAGGGAGTAGCAATCATGTTATCAAAACAAGCACAAAAAGCACTAATTGGGTGGGAAGCACATGGCCCAAGGATTGTGACTGCAATTTTCAGAACAAAGAAGAATGACATCAAACTAAACATTGTACAGAGCTATGCCCCGACCAACGACCATGATGATGAGGACAAACAGCTTCTACAACAGACTGCAGACCATACTGAACAAGCTGAAGGATACAGACATCACCATTCTCATGGGAGACATGAATGCCAAGGTAGGAGGAGACAATTGAGGATGCAAAGAAGTTATGGCCACCCACGCACTAGGTGACATGAACGAAAACGGCCAACGACTCGCAGACTTCTGTGGGATGAACAACCTAATCATCAGTGGCAGCATATTCCACACAAAAATGATTCACAAAGCAAAGTGGGTGTCACCAAATCATGAAACCGAAAATCAAATCGACCCACGTCTGCATTTTCGAGAAAATTCAGGCGGTCGTTCTAGGATTTTAGAGTGAGGAGAGGGGCACACGTAGCATCAGACCATCACCTACTGACAGCAAAAATAAAGCTCAAGTTGACGAAGAACCCAGAGAAACCAAGAAACAACAAGAAAGTGAGAAAAGTTCAATGTAGGGCTACTTAGAGAACAGTACTACAGAGTCTCATTCACACTGTCTCTGAAGAATGCAACAGCACACCCCAAAGCAGCCAGCGAAGGGTAGTAAATGAAACAAAACGAAAGTGTGGGGAGGAAAAAAGGTCGCTGAAAAACTAAAGACATTATAAAATGTAGGGGACAATCTTTGAGCCTATGCCTGAGGGTCCACCTTATTGTTTATTGTTCAGAATAGGGAAATCAACAGTAGCCTTCATCACTCTGAAAAAACATCTGGAAATCTCGGCTAATCACCACCAGGACGAAAACCCGCCTCTTCAATTCAAATCTCAAATCCGTCCTCTTATATGGATTAGAGACCTGGTGAACCACAAAAAACCACCATTCAAAAACTGCAGACGTTCGTCAACAGCAAAAGATCCTCCAGATCTACTGGCCAGAGACAGTCAGCAACAAAGAGCTGCGGGAAAGATGTGACTAACTGCCAGTAGAGCAAGACATCCGCTAAAGAAAATGGCGGTGGATAGGACACACGCAACGAAAGCCCCCGGACAACACCACCAGAAAAGCCCTGACCTGCAATCCCCAAAACAAAAGGAAGCAAGGAAGACCAAGAAACACTGGAGACGGGACCTGGAATCGAAAACCAGGCAGATTGGTTACAGCTGGAGCAAATTAGAAAAGATTGCCCAGGACCGTGGTCGTTGGCGGGCAGTTATTGATGGCCTACGCTCTGGCAAGAGCAATGGGCCTAAGTAAGTAAAGTAAAGATCCGAAACATGGAAGACTGCATAAGTTCACACTCAGTTGAATTTCAGCACGGATCCGGATCTGGTTCTGGGACAGATCCGATGATATTGTCCCACTTTCTCTACTATGGCAGGTTTCACCTATTTTTTTTCCCCCCAGATTTTTTTTTGTCGCGCTCATTGATGTGTATGATCTTGTAATGTTTTAGACATATCCTAATTACGAAACAGATCGAGAAAGCTGAAAAAATACAATTCATAAAGGTGGTCAGGTAAGTGCTGGGGTGTGACATTCAACGAGACACTGCACTGTAGCAAACTGAACTTGATACTTGCCACATGACATCAGGTTTACTGAACACATATAGTAAATGCACATTTCGAACAGAACATAAAACACGTTGTAAACGAGCACACACACACACACACACACACACACACACACACACACACACACACACACACACACACACACACTCACTCTCCTCTCTCTCTCTCTCTCTCTCTCTCACACACACTCATACACGCATGCAGACACACATACACAAACACACGCACGCACACACACACACACACACACACGCACGCACGCACGCACACACACCCCCACACACCACACACACACACACACACACACACACACACACACACACACACACACACACACACAAGCGCACAGACAGTTGCAGAGAAGGCACAAAAGCATACAATGTGTTTATCCTTCAGGTAAAGAAAGCATGCAGATATGTTACGGATGTTACATTTCCACAAGGTGTTTTCTGGTATGGAGTGAAGGTTTGGAGCTGTCTTGTTGAAAACGTTGAGGTTGCCGTTTAAAAATTCAGAATTTGAAATTTAGCATTTAAAAACCATGCAGCGCATGACATCATGGGATTACAGAGTTCTTTTAACACCACAAAGATAATGTCTATGTCAAATATTCATAGAACTGTATGAAGTAAATTTTTCGATAGGTTTGCAGATATGTGATACAAAGTTGCAGAACTACTACCATGCGTGATTTATATGTTGTTTGGATGCTCATTTGAATGTTTTCCACCAAACCCATTTCGCGTGGATCTATTTATAGTGTGCAACGTTAGTTAACTCACAGACTGACTGTCAGATTAATCCATTGGATTTAGAACTCCATTTCCCCCCTAGTGATCTCGATGTTCAGCTTCTTGGATCGTTTTGAACAGCAGCTTCTGTTTTGATCCTTCAATGTCCAGATTGATTATACACGTTTGTATTCTTTGGTTACCTTTGGTAAATGATTTTCCGTATTGCTCTTAACAGATAGGTTTTGTAATACATTTATTCTTGATGACAACGATGTTGCCATAAAAACTTGAAATCAATGCCTCCGTTTAGATGAGCCAGACAGTCTTCGACAGCCGTAGCATTCCCTATTTCATTGTGAAAAAAGGTTAGCCTTTTCTCTCAGCTTACTGATATCAGTTCTTCTCTTTTTATATGTTGTTAATATTTTCAGCAAAGAGGGGCATTCCATGTTGCACATGACAGGCATATTCCTGTCCTTGGTTCGCCCTCCGTTACCATTAAGGTTCATATTTCTTCACAAAGATTGAGTACGATAACGATGTGTTATTATTGAAGCAAAAGCCAAAGCTGTATCTAAAGGGACACACATGCAAAGGAGAAGCGAGTTAAGGACAATCAGGCAGTTTAGTGTGTGAGAGCAACACACTCGCGTGCCTACTGGGCACACCGTGTTCTTTCATCTTTTTAATAATTTGTACAGACATGGAAAAAAAATAGTGTCGTTTCTGAGGGCATGACATCGTAAATAATATAATCTGAAAAAAAAAATACTGGGTTGGAATACAAAGAACTGGAAAAAACATTACACACCGAATGTTAATGTTGACCAATATTTATGACTTTTCACAGCTTTTGGGATATGAGGGATAATAACAATAGGTAAATTGTCATCACCTTGAATTAAAAAAAGGAGGTGGGGGTGGGGGGGGGGGGGGGGGGATAGTCAAGCATATCATACTGTTAAAAGCTAAAGCCAGTAAATTAGGAAAAGATTTCATCTGGCTTTTTTTGCTTGTTTTATGTGTCTTCTTATGAAAAATAGTGTTAAGGTTCAGTTTACAGCCAGTGCAACAGTTCATTTTCTACAGCATCTAGGTACCCGTTCGTTTCCAGTGAGAGTATCATAACGCCTGTTGTCCCTTTAGGGTCCGGACAAGTGCTGTCATGTCATCTTTGGCTTTATTAGACTAACCAGTAATGCCATGTTCCTTGATATATTTCTTCACCACGTTTACACATCCTGTATAAGTCAGAAAGTTTATCGTCACCTTACGTTTTAGTCTGAATTCTTTGAAGGTAAGAGAGGTACAAATCTCACGTAAAAGATTAGGCGAGCGATGCCACACCTCTGTCGGTCGACGGTTTGTAAAATGAAGTGTTAAAAAAGACGAGTTTTCCTGCTTTGATCTTGTATAATTATGTAAAACAGAGGCTCTGCCATAATTTCATCGGCTGTTTTAAAACATCTCTCAGACAAAAACATCTTTAAAACATCTTTCGAGAAAATTCTCTATTGCCTCAAATGTATGCTTCCAGAAACAATTTACCTTGGCAGTTATTGCGAAAGCTGCCCTGCACCATACTGGCCCTATGTGTATTTAGACAAACACCAAAGGAGATATAACGCCTTTCCACTTACGTGTATTCTTTATCAAATGCACACACAAATCAGTTTTAGGACACTTATTTACTTTTCAATGT
>JADBJO010000019.1:757500-775000 GCA_016801955.1 Conus betulinus
GCAACGGTTTCGTTAAACTTGCCGACATTGCACACTTGGAAAGTCTTGCCCGGAGCGATATATATGAAAAACAATTTGTATGTGTCACAGTAAATAGACAGGGTGTGGTTGTACTGATTGTCCTGGCTTCTAGACATTTCTACTGGCATGTTTCTTTATCAAATACTATTCGTATCTGTCACGATAAATAGACAAGGTCTGGTCGTACAGATATTCCTGGCTTCTAGACATTTCTATGAACTGGCTTGTTTCGTTATTTAAAAAACTATTCGTATCTGTCACTGTAAATAGACAATATTTTGCTGTACAGATTGTCCTGGCTTCTAGACGTTTCTGTGAACTGGCATGTTTCTTTATCAAAAACTGTTCGTATCTGTCACGGTAAATAGACAACGTGTGGTTGTACAGATTGTCCTAGACTCTAGACACATTTGCTAAGTGACGTGTTTCCTCTCTCCGTTTAAGTCGGCCATCTTCTCATGCTCAGTCATTTACTTAAGAGAGCAGACCCCTTTGTTTTTGATCAACACTCTCCGATTGATGGTGCCAGGCGTGGTCCGCTTGACAGCCTCTCAACACACAACGCCTGAACAGGAACAGTTCTGTGACAGACACAAAACATCTTATTGTCGGCGTTACCAACTGCAACAACCATGCCGCATATACATGCAAGATCGCACATGGAGCTACATGTTAAAAGAAGATGGGGTGTAACAGCCCAAAATGTTTATTACCATGGCCGTTTGCAATTTTTTTTTTCAATCATTTATTAGCACTGGAAGTATGATTTCTATTGGAGTGTTCAGTGCTGAAATTTCACAAGGGGGACTATGAAGCCAACAGCAGGGAGGGTGTGTGTGCGCGGGGGGGGGGGGGGGGGGGGGGGGTACTCCTAATCTGGGAGGGTGAACCAGCCCTGCATTATTTCCCCTGTCGCTCACACACCGCTAGGGCTGACTGTAACAACCTGCAGGTTCCAAGGAAAGCTACAGCTGACCTCCAAGTGATTCATTGCGTCTCTTTGGTCTTCAGTGATCAAAGATGACACATAAAGCCGACTAGTGCTCTCTAGCACGTGGGATTCACTCAGCAGGTGCGTGTCCGATGTCACTCGTGTCAGAGACTGTGTCTAATGTAGAGAATCTCTGCCACTCAGAAATTTGGTCTTGTCATGTCGCTCCAGGATCGATGAGAACAGTAGACTGAATTCGTTCGACGCAGTTTTTTTTTTAAAAAGGCGCAGTTGATGAGTAGGGGAACATTAAATCTCAGCTTTCCTATTCCAGAGAAACACAGGTCTAGTTAAAAAAAAAAAAAAAGAAAAAAAGGCGCTGAAGTGTATGATAATGGTACACTCAACAATGATTTGAAACGACACGGACACGCATTGTTCGTTATATGCTTTAGGCATCTGGATTCAATAGAAGATAAAGCTTGCTTATATAAAGGAACCGTTGCAAGTTTTCTAGGTTGTCAAACGATAATTGTTTCATCCAACACACACACACACACACACACACACACACACACACACACACACACACACACACACACACACGCGCGCGCGCGCGCGCGCGCGCGCGCGCGCGCGCGCACGCACACACACACACGCACGCACGCACGCACGCACGCACGCACGCACACACACACACACACACACACACACACACACACACACACAGAGTAGAAGAGTTGAGAATATATATTTAGTTCTGAATGTGAGTATGAAATGTTTTTACAACCAAATACTAGTATAAATCAACAATATGTGATACGAAAAATAAAAACTGGAGACGTTTTCTTCTCGTTGCACTTAGTAATAAGCAACAAAAAAAAAAATGATGACAAATCTGTCTCCCCCCCATCCCCCCCCCCCCCCCCCCCTCCCCGCCCGCTTCTTGACTTCGACAAAAATGTTTCATTTTTAACTGTCAACAAACACGACATTTCATGGTCTTTTACTTTACATCCAAATAAACAGGATATTTTACCACTGACTCTTTCTGCTATAAGTATATATATCATCCATCATTATGGTCACACACATACGCGGGCGCACTCACACACGCACGCACGCACACGCGCGCACGCACACACACACACACACACACACACACACACACACACACACACACACACACACACACACACACACACACACACACACACACACACACACACACACACACACACACACACACACACACACACACACACACACACACACACACACAGGCAAGTAAATGTGTGAGAGAGAGAGAGAGAGAGAGAGAGAGAGAGAGAGAGAGAGAGAGAGAGAGAGAGAGAGATCTGGTTATATATAGAAGTAGATATAGATATATATCACACAAACGCGCGCGAGCACTCGTACACTCACACACAGACACACGCAGACACACGCAGACACACACACACAGACACACACACACACACACACACACACACACACACACACACACACACACACACACACACACACACACACACACACACACAAACATACACACACACAAACACACACACACACACACATGCACGCACGCACGCACGTATGCTCACGCACGCACGCACGCACGCACGCACGCACGCACGCACGCACGCACGCACGCACGCACGCACACACACACACACACACACACACACACACACACACAAACACATGCAAACACGCGCGCGCACGCACGCACGCACACACGCAGGCACATACACAGATTATCGCTCAATGATACTTTGTCGTGTATGCGTGCTTGTGTGTTATCATATGTCTGTGTATGTTTGTACGTGTCTTTGGGTTTGAGAGCAAATGTGTATCTAACAGACAGAAAGGAGGAGAAATGCAAAAGGCTTGAACCTTCATGTTCTGTTTTCGCTCTATTCAAGTACACATATCATTAATTAGATTTGACGCCAAAACAATTTTTCTCACTTAGTTAGTTCTATTTTGATCTGAAAAACATATACATCATCTTATGGCGGTCTCAACGGTATATTTAAGAGATGTACCAGTTTCGCTAACAATGGACAGTACCTGAATATGCAACAAAACTAGAGCATAGTCAGTTGTTTGGTTTATTACTATTCAAAGCGACACCACCAACTCCATACAAAAAAAAAAAAAAAAAAAAAGGTACATCTTACAACTTCCACAAAAACCTTTCGTCTCTATACCCGACAGTTCAGCAACTTGTGATAAAGTAAATTACACTGAAAGACACCAGAACTGAGAAACTGGTTGCGTTTTGTATGATACCACTGATGTCAGAATTTTTCCAGATTTAAATTTCATTTAATTCGTAACAAGCATTTTCCAGATGAACGGTTTTTGCTCGAAGCCATCAAATTATTGTACAAAGCATATGAATTAATGATAAGGAGGTTTTTTTTTTCCTTCAGTTTGAATAAGCATCCTTACCGAACAGAACTATGCAAGTTAATCTGTATGGAGTATTATATAGTTCTTAGTTTATTCAGATGAGTGTGTCCCTCCA
The DNA here is from genome assembly GCA_016801955.1 of Conus betulinus. Classification (NCBI taxonomy): domain Eukaryota; kingdom Metazoa; phylum Mollusca; class Gastropoda; order Neogastropoda; family Conidae; genus Conus; species Conus betulinus. The sequence continues at coordinate 760,989 of JADBJO010000019.1, forward strand.
GGATTTTTTTAACCCCTCCCTTTTTCCCTCCCTTCCCCAGCAGAATAGTAAATGTTGTAGGGCAATTTTCAGATTAATCTGAACAAGATGCAGTCCATTAGGAAGGAAATGGAGATGCACTTGAAGCAGCGCGCGCCACATGTTACTCTCTGATCACATTGAAACATAAAACAATCCTGTGAGATACGATTGAACCACATCCCTTCACGGCCTTTTCAGGTGGAGATCTTTCCTGCATGGACCACGAGCGATCCTCACGACAAAACCCTCATCCGTCGCGTGTACATCTACTCCGCCATTGTGGCTCTTCACAAAGCGCCTGCTAGTGGTACCGACATTCATTTTCGGTATTTCAGGACGGGAGACTACCTGTGAACCTCACATGTTGCTTGAAACTCTCCAACTCTGACGAAGTGCACACAGGGCAATTAGCTACACGGAATTACGCTCGCAGAAGATTCATCGGAGGAGTCACTTACGACGAGCGAACCATGGGAGTGGTGTACCGCTGCTGGTTTCCTTTCACCAACAGCAACTCCGTGACAGTCACGTGACTTTGACGCCATCCTCCTGTCCAGGAGACGTGAAGCAGTATCTGAGCGTTCACCATCCTGTGGTCAAGCCGGGTGGACTGGCGGTTTGTGCTAAGCTCGCCTACGGTCTAAGGCTGGATCCCAACAAACTGATAGAATGGTTTGAAGCTCAGCGCCTTCTGGGTGTGGACAAGATTCAGCTGTTTGACCTCAACAACACGGACGTTGTGTACAAGATTTTCAGACATTATCAGGATATGGGGTTGCTGGAGCTTCTGCCGTATAAGTTACCGGGTAAGTATTGATTCAACAGCATGACTTATTTTTGGGAACTCTCTCTTTTATTATCTGTAACAAGTTGTAGGTATTCTATTAACTGGTTGGGAATACGTGTTCATTAATGTTGGTGACATGAATTGTTCAACCCAAAACAATTTGAACAGAGCGAATGATTTTGGTCTTGCTGTGTACATATTTCAAATAGAGACACACACACACACACACACACACACACACACACACACACACACACACACACGATTTGAGAAAAAAAGTGTGAGCGGCATGCAAGATAAGTTACTTCCCTCATACCAACCACGCACCTTAAAACATTCAGTCTGTAGGATGAGTTGACCCCCAAACTATTGTATACCTGGATTATTTGGGGATTGAAAAAAACAAAACAAACGAAAAAAAACGATGTTGCTGAGTTTCACGCTTACAAAAAAGAAATCATGAAAAGTCAGTAAGTCCTACAGATGATAATTGTGAGTCGGTGGAGTATGGCGTCATGTTCTCATCTAGAATCATGGCATGCGAGCGTTGATAACTGTTTTGACAAGCTTGGGGGAAAAGTCAGTAAAAGGCCAGTGTGTATTGAATATATCCTATCATCATTGATATATTACTCTTCTCTGTGCTAAACCATGGCTTGGTTTTCTTAATTTTTATTCACATCGACATCTAAGTTCACGTTCATTTTTTTTTTTTTTTTTTTTTTTTGCATTTTCGTACTGATCTATTGATTCCACTTTGCATTTAGAAGATTGCTTCAGCAGTCACTGCATACTTTAAAAAAATCCTGTCCCCACCTATCAAAGTGTCTGATTTTGAATATGCCAGCGTCAAACCATTCCTTGACATAAACAGCTTTACTATGTCTTGTTAAAGTCTCTTTATAATGGATTAGTACTCGTACACAAATTCACCAACAGTTACTCAATACAGGTGATATGCACAGAAATATATGCACAGAAATTAGACTATTTTTTTTTTTCCACGAATGTAGATATGTTTGTGTGCAGATACAGATACATGTAGGTCTGGACATTTGTCATTTATAGCCTCGTTAAAACATGAATGTAGGTATCTGTCTGTCTGTCTGTCTGTCTGTCTATCTATCTATCTATCTATCTCTATCTATCTATCTATCTATCTATCTCTCTCTCTCTCTCTCTCTATCTCTCTCTCTCTATCTATCTCTATCTATCTATCTATCTAACTAGCGATCTTTCCATTAATCTATCTATCTATCTAGCTAGCTAGCTAGCTAGCTAGCCAGCTAGCTAACTATCTGCCCATTGATCTCTCTATCTTTCTATGTATTTATCTGTCTGTCTATCTATTTATCGATCTATTCATTGATCCCTCTATCTTTCTGTCTATCTATCTGTCTATTGTCTATCTATCTATCTATCTATCTATCTATCTATCTATCTATCTATCTATCTATCTATATCTATCTGTCTGTCTGTCTATGTATCTGTCCCTCAATCTGTGTGTCCATCAAACTATGTACCTGTGGGCATGATGAAATAAAACAAACAAACAAAAACAAACAATGAGTCTGGTGCATGACCTGCACGCCGTGCAGGCAGACCATGGGGGACGTTTCGTCTTGAAGGACGGCAAGGACTGGACACGGTATGGTGACGACAAGGAGCTCGTCATTTGGGACTGCCGGCTACGCCTGGCTGGCTATGATTACGTCATGAGGGGCCACGTCATTTTACGGCTTTGAAACCTTGATGAGGTCATCATGCCACGTCATTTTACGGCTTTGAAACCATTTTTGAAGGTATACCACACACACACACACGCGCTCGCTCTCTCTCTCTCATACACGCGTGCTCACACACACACACACACACACACACACACACACACACACACACACACACACACACACACACACGAGAACACAGAGGTAGACTTGGAAGAGTGAAGGTTGCAGCCGTGCAGTGATAAAAACAAAATTTTACCTGCAGTGCTAAGGACAGGTAAGTAGTGTGTTAGTTTATATGCTGGCTGATCCTGGTGCCGGAGCTGAACTACTACTGGATTACTACATGTCATTTTACACACTTTGCTCGTGTACGAATGAGCTGTTCACCGTGTTATATAGTGTATCTGTTTATGTATGCGACATTTTGTTCTAGTGTGAGTGCGCGCGCGCGCGCGTATGTGTGTGTGTGTGTGTGTGTGTGTGTGTGTGTGTGTGTGTGTGTGTGTGTGTGTGTGTGTGTGATGGGCGCTGTAGAAGATGTCCTAATTATTATTATATTGTTGTTGTTGTTGTTGTTATCATTATGATGATGATGATGATAATCATAATTATTGTTATTATTATTGTTCTTGTTATCGTCATTATTATTACATTAAAGATGGTTGCAACAGGGTTTTTTTTGTTTCCCTTTGTGTCAGGTTACTAAGTAGCCGTAATGCAACAAAAACATGTGTCATTACACCCCTCTCATTAGACAAACTATGCATTTTAAACATTCAAAACTTTTCATGGTTCCGGTATTAAAAGAAGGATGTTTCACTTTTCTCAGCGTTCTGGCCCATGGCTGTTTATCGTTACGCTCAGTCTGTTAGTTGTCTGAACTGCCATTTGGCCCATTATTAACACGATCAGCTTGGAAGTTCGGTGACTGCGTAAGGTCAGGCGTGTCTTGTGGGATCCCTTGTTTCATGGGGTATTGTTTGAAGTCGGCAATGTCAGTGTTGTGGGATCCCATTTTTCATGGCGTACATGTTTGAAGTCGGCGATGTCAGTGTTGTAGGATCCCGTTTTTCATGGCGTACATGTTTGAAGTCGGCGATGTCAGTGTTGTGGGAGCCCATTTTTTTTTTTTTTTGTAATGGGGTATTGTTTGAAGTCGGCAATGTCAGTGTTGTGGGATCCCATTTTTCATAGCGAACTGTTTGAAGTCGGCAATGTCAGTGTTGTGGGATCCCATTTTTCATAGCGGACTATTTGAAGTCGGCAATGTCAGTGTTGTGGGGGATCCCATTTTTCATAGTGAACTGTTTGAAGTCGGCAATGTCAGTGTTGTGGTATCCCGTTTTTCATGGGGTACTGTTTGGAGTCGGCAATGTCAGTGTTGTACGCTGCACGTGCCAGCAGTCACCTGTAACTGATGATGCCATCGCTGCTTGGTTGGAGCGTCCAGTTCACTGGTACTACCCCCGATAGTCTGCACGCCATCCGCTTAAAGGGTAGGGTTTTCTGAGACGAACCGAACATGAGAGCGCTCTTCTCTATGTGGCGAAGTACTGGGTCTTGGGTCAACAGGTGTGACAGCAGTGGCCACATGACCTGTCTTGGCCACAGGGCAAGACCTCTGCTTCCATTGCCCACTTTCCCCTCACTTCAACACTGGCCTGACGGTGCTGAAAGACGGAAAGGCATACGAGTCAAAATTATCACCGGAACAACGGAAAAGCAGCGTCACCTGCGTACGCGTTTGGATCAAACCTTTAAAGAAACATAGCGCTGCGTTTTTTATTATTTTACCTCAAGGGAATGAGGTAAACAGGATGGTGTCAAAGCCTTGTCAACCTTTGTCCAGCTTCCATCTTGCATGCATTTTTGTGTTTTTGTTTGTTTGTTTGTCTGTCTGTCTGTTTGTTTTGACCCATCTGTTGCATTCGTTTGACCTGGATTGTAGGACAGGCATGAACCAGACCTGATCATCAGTCCATCAGCTGCGTGTTTGTCTGCCTCACAACGCTGCATGGGTCACAACGACTGGGTGCCTACGATGGATGCAAACCGCGAATCTCATCAATCGTGATAGGAACACGCCATCAAGTGGCTTGGTTTGGAGAACATTTAAACTCAAACACAAAATGCTGCCACGTGTTCTAGATAGATTGTGTGATTTTGTTTCCTTTTAGGTTGCCGTTCCCTTTCAGATTTTCACTGTCAATAAGCTCGGTGCAACCCAGTGTTAAACGCTTCTCTGTTGAGGTGGGGGGCTGAACTATGTTTGGTGGACCATGTTGTAGACAGTGTGTTGATCCACCAATATAGAACCTGTGTTTAGCGTAGGATGGGGTTGCTTTACGGCCGTCAAATGTCCCTGCATGTGTACAGGAACTGCATTCTTCACCTTCTCTGGCTGCCTCCAAGGTTAAGGACAATACATGACTGTAGGAAAGGAAGTAACAATCTTACCGATAAGATTTGCAGGGTCATTGACGCTTCCAGTCTCTTTTCAAATATTTGCCACACAGCAGGAGGTCGTGCTGGTGACCTTTTCAGAAGTTAAGATTACGGCGATTAATTCACAGTCAGTGATAATTCACAGGCACTGAATGCACTGGATGGTATCCAGTAAACACTTCTTTTGGTGAATGACAAACCCATGACCTCAACGGTTTCCTGCGTCACAGTTGCATGACATTCTCGTTTGACAGTAACAACGAGTCATCCACAGACTCTGTGAGCTATATAGTCTTTCTCTCTTTAAGATGGTCAATACAGGATTCGTCAGTGTTGTACATTTATCCAGCGCAGGGGTAAGTCCACTCAGCATGCAGTTAAACTGGCAGACCCGTCAACTCCACTCCAATCTGAAATGCTTCCTGTGCTTCTTTCCAACTTACTCTGAGTAGTAGGCTGTTTTTCAGTCCATAGAAGCCATGAATCATTCTGAGTAGTAGGCTGTTTTCAAGTCCATAGAAGCCATAAATCATTCTGGAGTCTTTAGGTTTAATGCAGCCTGTAAAGTTTCCATTTTGAAGTGGCAATGAACAGTGCCAGCAGTTATATTCTGGAAGCTTACAATCGTCCTGTTCGATCGACTTTTCTTGTGTCATCCAGAAACAGCTGACACACAAACCCAGGTGCTTCTGGTGAACACCTCTAGGAACACCTTTCGACTGATGTTCTGCGTTGCTGTGTCAGTAACGTTTCGTTCCGTAGCATTGAAGCTGGGTGCAACTGCATGAACTTGTTTGATGTGGTTTAGATGACGGCCAGTTTCAATGCAAGCACCTTGAACTATTTGTAATGTTCGAGATTTGTCGTCACTTTCCCAACCGATCTATGAATTGTGTTAGTTTGCCGCAGTGAACCAGTAAACTCTCTTCACTCAGCTGTTGAGAGGAAAAGATCCGTCTCACCTGGTCATCATAGAGTGCCACGGACGCAAAGCTTTTCTCTGGTAGAACTGTCTTGTTTCTGTTTTCGTTGTACGCCTTCTGTCGCCCATACCGCAGTTGTCTGTCGCTTGAAAGAAGGATGTCTTCTTTCCTGATTGACTTTTTTTTTTTATTGCCATGCCTTTGTTGCAGTGCCTGTTGTCATAGATGGAATGATAAATTGTCCAACTCTTTGATCTCCTTATCACAATCTGTCATAGATGGACTGATAGATTGTCTAACTGTTTGATCTCCTTGTCACAATTTGTCTTGGATGGACTGATAAATTGTCCAGCTCTTTGATATCCTTGTCACACTCTGTCAGATTGTCATCAAAGAGCTGGCTGCTCACGAACACTCTGTTTACATAGCCTTTGAGAGCTGTAGGGGGATTATAATAAGCAAAGTGCATATCTGCGTCTCATTGACATGCATGACCCAGTCAGTCCATGGCATCTGCGTTTTGCACGAGAGAGAGAGAGAGAGAGAGAGAGAGAGAGAGAGAGAGAGAGAGAGAGAGAGAGAGAGAGAGACAGACAGACAGACACACACACAGACACACAGACACACAGAGAGTGACGCACCCGGGCATACACGCTGCGTAAGCCTACAGCTCTTGTGACAGCACCGATAATTGAGTCACCTCAGGATTGAGGAGTGAGTGCAACTTGTGATACTGACCCATGATTCTCTACGTTCATTCATAATAAGTATTACACATTTTTATTTTCATGAAAAAAGTGTCAGCCAAATCTTGATTTTATAAGCCTTTGCTAACGTGGAAGCCACATACTGGGCTGGTATTCCCGTCCTGTCCTCATTCATTTGAAATGCAAATTTCCTGACTGAAAAGTAAAAACAGTATCAGAGCCGTGTGTGTGTGTGTGTGTGTGTGTGTGTGTGTGTGTGTGTGTGTGTGTGTGTGTGTGTGTGTGTGTGTGTGTTTTCTCAACAGTACGCGTTTGCCAAATACCAGAGGGCATCTTCACTGCATTTTATGGTTCAATTCTTTTTGGACAACTGGGGGCCAGTGGACCCCAAGGCACCACTGTTGTTCCTGAGGTATTTAAACAGCACCTACCCGGGAGTAAAGGTCCCCAAATATGTGTACTTACCCAGAAGATCCTTCCAAGCATCCACACACGACGTTCGTCCCTTCAAGGCTATAGAAGGCGAGTACAAGAATTGTGTGTGTGTGTGTGTGTGTGTGTGTGTGTGTGTGTGTGTGTGTGTGTGTGTGTGTGTGTGTGTGTGTGTGTGTGTATCTGTGTGTGTGCGTGCGCGCGCGCGTGTATGTGTGCGTGTGTGTGTGTGTGTGTGTGTGTGTGTGTGTGTGTGTGTGCGTGCGCGCGCGCGCGCGCGCGCACGCGTGTTTGTATGTGTGTGTTTAACTATAAGCTTGCATGCGCTCTGTGTGTGTGTGTGTGTGTGTGTGTGTGTGTGTGTGTGTGTGTGTGTGTGTGTGTGCGTGCGCGCGCGCGCGCGCGCTTGCGTGAGGTGTTTATAATGTGTGCATGTCTGTGTCTGAGGGGGAGTGACGTGCTTGAGTGTGTGTGCCAATATATGAATGTATTAGCTTAAATGCGACATATGTGTCTGTGTGAGAGGGCGCGCACGCGCGTGAGCGCGTGTGTATGTATGTGCGAGTGCAAGCATAACAGTGTGTGTATGTGTGCGCGCACGTGCATACATGACAGTGTGTGTGTGCACGCGCGTACCCGTGTGTATGTGTGTGTGTGTGTGTGTGTGTGTGTGTGTGTGTGTGTGTGTGTGTGATAATGTGCGTGTAATTTTGTGAGTGTGAGACAGACTACATTGCGTGCGTTTGTGTGTGTGCGTGCGTGCGTGCGTGCGTGCGTGTGTGTGTGTGTGTGTGTGTGTGTGTGTGTGTGTGTGTGTGTGTGTGTGTGTGTGTGTGTGTAGGCGCGTGCGTGCATGTGTGTGCGTGTGTGCGCGCGTGCGCATGTGTATATGGGCGTGTGTGTGTGTGTATGTGTGTGGGAGAGAGAGAGTGAAGGTTGGGGGGGGGGGGGGGGGGGCAAAAACAGACAACAAACAACGAGAAGCCGACAGACAAACCGAGACAGAGTGGAAGGGAGATCGATTTAAAGAAGAAAAACTGAATGGGAGTTGAATGCAACAATATTGTGTATCATGCTGCGAACAGGGTGCTTTTCGTACCTGCCTCGGAAGCGACGGTATTCCACTACAGAACCTGTAAACAGACCTGGAAGTTCAGCTGCGAGGGTCCGAGAATGACCGACAAGTCCATGCAGCGATTTCAGGACAAGCTCATTCCTGCCGTGTCTTCACTGCGACAGACACTGGGTCTGCGTCTTCCCTGAACACGTTGCACGTGCTGTTGACTGTGGACCTTCACGGCAAAACGCTGTTCGGGGAGAAGGCGGGAGGTGAAGTATGTGCGCTGATGCTTTCTGATGTGAATCGGGACCGGGCACTCTATGTGCATTTACTCGACTAGGCCTATGTAGGCTGTGCGCTCTCTCTCTCTCTCTCTCTCTAGTATTTGTTTGTTAGTTTTTTGTTTGTTTGTTTGTTTTGCTGGTTTGTTCGTTTCATTCTCGATTCATGAAAATAGTATTCAGATGGCGGCAGTATGTGGCCATGAATTGGAATGTTTTCATGTCGATAGACAGCGCTCTTTTTAATTCATTGTATGTTACTTCGATGTCACTGGTTTTGGATTTTTGATTCGTGGAACTAGTATTCAGAATATCGTATTATTGTTGCGGTTTTTGAAAGCTTGAATCTCGATGATTAACAATGTTTTCCTGTGCTGACGTCACGTGTTAATTACTCTTCTCGTCAGTGACGCAGACCTGGGGCATTGCTGATCTTGATCCATGGACTGAAAGCAACTCCATAAATATATGAGATAATCACGTGGTTGTTGAAAGGGAGGCAATTTTAAGAAAGAAACATGTATACGCAGTGCTCTCCCTTTATTTTTTCTGCCGAATATTGTGTTGCACTGGTCAGTCTTGGTAAACAATATATTACGGTGTGTTTTACGTTGATATTACATGTTTGAATAGATTGTGTCTTTATTGGTTCAAATAAAAGATATGAAGCAGCACTGAAAGTTTCTCCAATGCAGTTCTTTTCCTTTGTTTCTGCAGGCCAAGTTTTCTTCTTTGCTTCTTTCTTTCTTTCTTTCTCTCTCTCTCTCTCTCTCTACTTCATTCTTTCTTTTCTTTTTCTTTTCTTTCCTTCCTTCCTTCCTTTTTTTTTTCTCTCTCTCTTTCTTTCTCTAATGCGTTCATTCACTCCTCCCCCCCCCCCCCCCCTTTTTTTTCCCCTTCTTTGGTTTGTCCGTACTTTTTCTTACAATTTTTTTTGTCTTTCTTTCTTCGTCCTTTTTTTCTTGCGTGCGTGCGTGCGTGCGTGCGTGCGTGCGCGCGCGCGCGCGTGTGTGTGTGTAAACGCGCACGCGCGTTTACGAAAAAAAAAAATCCAATGTTGTTTGCATTTTTTTCCGGCCAGGAACAAAGCCATTTTAAGAAAGACCTTGACCAGCTGACAAATGAAAGCAAGATCATGCGTATGAAGGGCACGAAAGAACAAAACAAACAAAAAACCATCGGTAAATAAATCATGTCTTGCTGCTCATATGTCTGACCAACGAAAATGGCCCTGTCTGATTGGTCACAACTGATGTGAAATGCAAACATAACACAAAATAAAAGTTAAAGATGAAATCTCCAGTTCCTTTCACAGAATACCCACGTGATTAAAAAGATGAAATAACGATAGTTACGTGTAAACGAAACACATGGCTTTGTTTCATGCATGAGGAATCTCGTGCTGGTGTCGTAGCACTCTTCTTCATTCATTCCTATTGAATTCTCTCACCTTAGTTATTCGTTCAGTTATCTATCAGCTTTAAATCATGCGTAGTAGTGTGGTCTCAAACCTTAGCGGGTGTGGTGTAGCGTATATGGACTAGTTCAGCCCGTGGTGTCACCTCCTTGGTGAAACTGAAACTGAAACATTCATATGCTACTTTTACTTTCAACTGGTTAGTCACCACCAAGTTTTTAATTCATTTATTTGGGGATACTTAATATCTTGTTGTATTCAGCATGTTTTTTTTCCCCTTTTTTCTCTTTTTTTTTGTGAATAATTTCTGTTTTTCTTGATCTTTGGCAACAAACAGTTTACAAACTGTAGAACATCTTTCAATGTTCTCCTCACTACACCATCTCTGGATCTTCAAACATATACACAGCATGGAGAGAGAGAGAGAGAGAGAGAGAGAGAGAGAGAGAGAGAGAGAGAGAGAGAGAGAGAGAGAGAGAGAGAGAGAGAGAGAGAGAGATTGTTTATAGCTTTTCGTTCTTTTTAAATAAACACAAACTGCCGCAACACACACACACACACACACACACACACACACACACACACACACACACACACACACACACACACGCACACACATACACACACACACACATACTATCTTCATGCATAACACTCTATCTCTGACTACTTGTCTATATCAAGATGCTCACACACAAACAGAGAGAGAGAGAGAGAGAGAGAGAGAGAGAGAGAGAGAGAGAGAGAGAGAGAGAGAGAGAGAGAGAGTATTGTGCAGTTTTTACACGATGTTGTAAATGAGTGAAAGCGTAAATGTTACACACACACACACACACACACACACACACACACACACACACACACACACACACACACATGCGCGCACTCTCTCGCACATACTGAGGGGAAACGCCTATACATCTGTACACACCTATGCACGCTCCTTTACCTTACAATTACATGTACACCTCACAATACGGTATGTAACCGCAACGCTTGCATTGACCTACCAATGATGGGTAGGCCTCTGCAAAGCTGGCAGCAACACGATCGACCAGACAGACACGAGAAAGAAAAGCTAAACAACTGGCACCCATTCCAGAATTGTTTGCTGCTGCCATCTTTGCAGTGGCGTATCGATGACAGACCATGGTAAAGATCTGCCAACAACAGGGTGGGCCAAGTCAATAGAATAAAGAAACAAAAAAAAAAAACAAAAAACACAAAAAAAAAAAATGCATTAAAAAAAATCAATAATGGAACATAAATACTAATGAAAGAGATTGCCACGTTATTTTCCTTGGAAAGAAGATGGGGGGGAGGTGGGGGGTGGGGCACAAGAAGACCCATTCATTTGTACAAAGAAAAAACAAAGTGGCACTAGACATGAAAGGGTCAAGCATTAAATGCACAATATCAGAAACAGTTGTGGATAATAGCATATCAAGCGATCCAATACTGTGGAAAAAAAGTGCTGATAACGAATGCAATGCATTCACTTTTAGTCAGTATAACTTCAGCCAGTACCAGGTGACATCTATCAAAATGATGGATGAAAAAACTCTATTTGTAATCGTTTAACTTTTTGCTTCAACTTGTAAAAAAAAATACTGCTTTCAGATACTTGATTACTTAATTGGTTTCAGTCAATCAGTCAGTGAGTGTGTGTGTGTGTGTGTGTGTGTGTGTGTGTGTGTGTGTGTGTGTGTGTGTGTGTAAACAAACACGGGTGCCTAACCGTCTTTAGAGAGTTCTGCCTCGTTTGTCACTTCCTTCTTTACCCAAAATAGCAACAGAGATAGAAGCAAAACACTAAAACAGCGCGTTATATGGTTCTCTCAAAGAAAAAAAAAAAAAGAAAAACAACAACCAATTTATCTCAAAGATTGAAAAATAACGAAAAAAAAAAAAAAAACAAAACAAAAACAACCATAAAGATTGAAAAATAACGAAAAAAAAAACCCCATAAATGCTAGAGAATGTGTTTTAAACATATTCTTTTTGAAACAATGCTTTTAACTTTATTCATTAAAAAGAAAATCTTGAAAACAACAACTACCACAAACTCAGGGGATTCTGAAACAGAAGTCGGGGAATTGATCTCGTCATTTCTGCCCTTTCAGTTCCAAGATTCCCTCAGAAGGTGTGATTCTAGTTGTTTACGTAACATTGACAAGATTGAAGCAGTCCACAGCGCGCATGATGTTTATTGACAGAAGGAAGTTCATTTTCCAGTGTTGACAGTAATAAGGTATAATAAGGCTTCTTGTCTTCGGTTGTGAACAAATAGCCATCTGCTTTGTCTTTCTTCTCTGTCGCGTGCCAGTGAGTGCTGGCTGTTAAGACAGCGTTATGGTGACAGCGTTTTGGTGACAGCGTTTAGCGTTTTGGTGACAGCGTTTTGGTGACAGCGTTATGGTGACAGCGTTTGGTGACAGCGTTATAATGGTCCACATAATGCCCGTCCATTTGTTGCTGTGGTTCTCTGTTAACATCTGAGGAGGAGCTGATGTCTTTCCCTATCTGTCCTTCCTTCCGTCTTTGTCTTCTTTGTCCATCTCGGACTGTGCACTGCAAACCTTTCCATGCCGACTTTTTGTTCCAGAGTACACAGTACATCGGCTGTAACAATAATGGTGATGATGATAAATAATAATGATTACATCAATAATAATTATAATGATAATAACATGATGATGATAAAAATAATAGTAATGACGATGATGATAACAACAACAAGAATAATGATAACAATGGTAACAATAATAATAAAAATGATAACAACACAACAACAACAATAATAATAGTAGTAATAATAATAATAGGAATGCTCTGGCAACAACGTCAGATTTTGCATCGGCGGCATGGTGTAGAACAGACCATTAGAGCTAGTTCTCTAGAACTGGAAGTCGGTTTCATGGTGCCGAAGTAAACATTGTCAATGACCGGTAAGTTGCAGTCATATCGGTTAGAAGTCTGTTAAGTGGTCACACAGAAAAAGTTGAACAGATTGCCTATCGCTCACACTGATCTGAAATCCGAAACCCAAGCTTACGTGAAAGAACTCTGGCAAAAGGAATGGAACTTGCAGACGGATAACAAAACTATTTAAAATCCGTCCAAACCTGAAAGAGATTTTACCTTGTTCCCGAGGCGGCCGTAAAGAAGAAACAGTCTTGTGTCGTTTGCATACAGGCCACTCGTTTTACACCCGTTCTTATCTTTAAAAAGGTGAAGAAGCTCCATGTTGTTTGCCACTCACAGTGAATCGTATTCTTTAGAGTGTTAGGACTTGCGTCACGTGAGACATTAACATTTTACAGCAGACTCCGTGAAAACCTTGTTCAGAGATGTCCCACCTGATGGATCTTTGTATTTCCGAAAGTAATTAACACTCTTCATCTGATCTAAGATTTTACAGGGGAAAGATTTTTTGACAAAATTTCCTGAGTATTTTTAGAAGCTGTGTTTAAAGGAGTTGTGTGAATAAGATTTTTCTTCTTTTTTTTTTTTTTTAATAATTGTTTGATATATGACTTGTGAGTTGACTGCAAACTCGGTGACAGCCCTGAAATGGCCCTTTGCGGTCAGCTGGACTGTAATCGACATTAGCTGAACTTGCCTTCAGTGGTCAAGGTCCATTATAACCGATAAACGGATGCAGGTTGATATCGATTAGCGGTGTCCGACTTGCTGAAAATTCATCAGGACAATGTGTGACGGTTTGATCGACAAGGTGTCATGAACGATCGATGCAGTGTCCGACGGTTGACGCTCAGACAAACCCCTGTGCATGTAGCTGAAGTAGTGAACGGTAGGGAAAATAGTGGAGCACAGCTGTGGTGTGAAGGATACAGTTGGTAAAAGACGTGAAGGACAGGGAAAGTAGTACTGGATGAACGCAGGTGTGTTTCTGGATGGTGTGGTGCACACTGAGATTGTTTTTCATTGTTGTTGTTGTGGTGGCTTGTTTTGTTTTTTTTGTTTTGGTGTGTTGTGTGCGTGTGTGTGTGTGTGTGTGTGTGTGTGTGTGTGTGTGTGTGTGTGTGTGTGTGTGTGTGTGTGTGTGTGTGTGTGTGTGTGTGTGTGTTTGTGTGTGTGAAAACAAGCCAAGTCAAGTCAAGTCAAAATAATCTTTTTTGAGGGTTAAAGAATAAGATTTCCAGCTTTCCTTTTTTTTTTTTTTTATTAACATCCTGCCCTCATTAA
>JADBJO010000019.1:780000-790000 GCA_016801955.1 Conus betulinus
TCTGCTTATGGTACTGTTTCACATGTGATTTTAAAACATCATTTTCCATTTCCCTGTGTAACATATCATTGATTTCCATTTTCCTTATAACATCCCCCCCTCTCTTATTTCTATCTTCTCCAAACTCCTCTTTTGTTAACAATCCCATATCCAGTCCAATTTTCATATCTGCGGATTTCATAACCCATATAGTGGAACTGCATTTCATGTGTTTTATAGGTTTTTTGTTTCGGCAAATGACACTTTTATTGTGTTTCCAGAAGACTGGTTTTTTTTTTTTTTTTTTTTTTTTTTTAAAGATGTCTGGTTTCTTTATGATGAATGTATCCACTCAGTCAAATGTACACAACATATGGAAAGAATGAAGAATGAAGGAAGTAAGGAAATGAGTGATCGATATTGAACGATACTGACTGGATGACACGGGAAACGACTGAATGAAGCGCCAGCTGGCAGCTCTTCAGTCGGCACTACCCAGGGTAGGCAGCCCGTTGTGTAAACGAGTGTTGATTGTAAAGCGCTTAGGGCATGGTCTCTAGCCGAGAATAGGCGCTATGTAAGTATTCATCATCATTATTATTATTATTATTATTACTCCTTTTTCGGTGTAATTGTAGATCACGAGCAACAAATCTTGCTTATCTGAAACACCAACTTGAAGCGAATCGCTACGAAGTCTTGATATTGCAATCCTTCAAATTGACGCCGACTCAACTACCCAAAATGCCAACCTATCATCCTCCTCCAATACATGAAGCTAAGAATATAAATAAAAAGAATACGCAGTACAGTATGTATTCGCGAAGAGCTAAAACACAATCTACATGTTCCCCCGTATCGAACACACACACACACACACACACACACACACACACACACACACACACACACACACACACACACACACACACACACACACACACACGCACACCAAGCCCCCAGTAATACACAGCTACGATCACATTTACTGAATGGTTGATTCCAGTTTTTCTCCCAGAGGGTCCGAATGACTCAACACCTAATGGCTGCGTACGAAGCAAGATCAACAGAACGTTAACTGACTACCGGGAATGACTTCAGCGCCCACTCGCTCTTTTATGAAAAGAATTGTAAAAAGAAGTCACGAGTAATCGTCTTGTCGAAAATATTGAGAAAAGTCCGTTTAATCTTTATAAAATGACAACGGTGTCACTCGGGTTGCATACAACAGACTTTCCTTTAATTTCGCTCAAGTTATGTCCATCTTGCTCATGGAAAACATATACTGACACATAAGTTAGTGGCCACCTATCAATTGTGATAATAATCTTCAAAGAATATAATCGAAACGACATGAAAGATATCCCACCAAAATATTATTATAAACGAGCAGAATGGGATAAAATTCAAACTGTTGACGCACGCCGAGACTTCCAAACAACTGGAAATATAGAGTTTAATCACATTTATTTTCAAAACTCACGGTTCTATGAGCAACGAACTCGTCTGTCTCCAAATTGAAAGTCATTTAAATAACTAGTCATTCTGGCAGTCTGTGGCGGAATGTTGCCTGTGCAGAAGTTGAAAATAATAACAAATATAAAATCTATGGTTAAAAACAAAACGGACGAAAAACCACACTGAAATAAAGACGGTCAAAAAAAAAAAAAAAAGGAAACAAGAAAAAAAAAATCACTTGTAATAGAACGAACTCTACCAATAGAGAAAACTGGCTCTCGTGTTGTATTAAGGAAGTCGTGGAGCATAGGGATACTAAAATGTGGGGGAAAATCACAGAAATGAAAAATTATACTAGATTTCCAACCTATCCAGTAGAAACTGGCGACAATAAGTTTCGTCAAATATGAAAAAAGCAGAAACCATTTAGAATACGAAAAAAAAAAGCAGAAAAGAATGGCTGTCAACACATTATAAAGCACACAGAAAAGAAAAAAAAAGAAAACAAATCGGAAGCTAAACCAGCGCCACAAAATGACCTATCTGTCAACGCTCCTAAAAAATCACTGTGTTTGGAAATGCAACATCCTCTGTTTGCAATCAAAAAGAAATGTTCTACTGGTCCGGATATAGTTAGCATCCAGAAAGTGGTATCATCTTTTGCATAAACGTTTTCAAAACTGCTGAGCAAATTCCACAGCTATAGACAGACACGACTGTCAATCCAATTATCAAGGCTGTAAAACTTAATGTCAAACATAACTACCGTCTTATAACGTATATATCACATATGGGCAAACGTTTAGGAAAAAAAAAAACAGTTTAACCAGATTTTACATCATTTTGAAAAAAATAAAGTTATACCTGTAAACTAAACTTGAAGTGTGCGATCTACAATAGAATTATCCAATAAAATAAAGCGACAATTTGCATGTAGAAAAAAAAAAGTGTGTTGGTAACTTTTTTTTATGGCAGGAAAGCGTATGAACTAGTCTGGCATAGTCGACTGTTGTACATGCTGAAAAACATCCCTTATCAGAATATACATGTGCTGTATTGTGTGTTTTTATTTCATTTGTTAATTTTGTTGTGTTTGTTTCCTCTAGCATACAGAACAATAATTGTTTGAGTGGAAACGATATACTTGACTTTTAAGGAAGCTTCTAATGGGAATTCTGCAAGGTTCACTGATGGAACCTATTCTTTTTAATCTCACGATTTATGACCAACCAAAGGCTGCGTCAGTGTAATCTTGGCCTGATACGCAGGTGATATATGCATGTGAATAAATCTAACTTTAAAAGTGTCAGCTCCAGAAAGAACATAAAATTATGTAAAAAGATCGTGTATGTTTGATCTTGATAACATTGGGCGATATACACTGAAAAAGTATTATCTCTATCTCCGAAAACATACTTAATATGATGTTATATAACTTCGGTAGTAACCCAACTAAATTACCAACCATGAAATTGCTTTCAGAACCATCAGAATATAAACAATATTCGATTTCTAGGGAGTGACATTGATTACTTCAGAGTTGACGTGCAATATTAACTTTGATCGTAAGTTAGCAAAAACAAAGGGAAAATTAAACCTTTTAAAAATTATTGGTAGACCGCCGTGGGGAACGGATAAGGGGACCTCAGTTCACCTTTCTGTAGCTCTTACACGATCCAAACTCTATGAGCAATAGAGAGCTAATCGTTATCTCGCGCCTTGACATTTTCCGGAACAGAGCTGTTGAATATCTCATTTTGTCAGTAAACTAATTCGGAGAGTCATTAAAAGCTCCTTCTGCTGGACAACGTCTCGCCATTCGTTTCACCATGATCACAAAGTAGACTGCACACTTACACAAGAGGAAAGAGATGCCCAGGATCTGTTTGTAAAAACTGTCATTACTTTTACCAGAACAATATGATCTGATATCATTGCTGTTTGA
This sequence comes from Conus betulinus, assembly GCA_016801955.1. NCBI lineage: Eukaryota > Metazoa > Mollusca > Gastropoda > Neogastropoda > Conidae > Conus > Conus betulinus. The sequence goes on from JADBJO010000019.1 coordinate 783,383, forward strand.
AAGAAGTTCCATAATTACCTAACAAAAAGTAATTATAATGAAACAATTTGAAATTAACTCACGCGCAAAAAGCAAATCCTGCCCAAACTAAAAGACCTGCTGTCCCTGGCAGAAAATTCCAGCTTTAAGAGCAGCAGCAACAACAAAACAACACATTCATCACTCACTCACTCACACACACACACACACACACACACACACACGCTCTCTCTCTCTCTCTCACCCCCCCCCCCCCCCCCCCCACACACACACACACACACACACGCGCGCGCGCGCGCGTCTGTTTCGTTTCTTTATTTAAGTTGTGCATAACAACTAGCGCCTGATCACATTCTTTTATGCAAACACTTTTTTATCCACATATATTGAAATTCTCTCAAAACACTCTGTACAAAATACTTTGTCACTAAGGCATTTTTTCAGAAGAAAATTATATATATATATATATATATATATATATATATATATATATATAAAACAGTCAGTCTTCTAAGTTTCTATTTAGACAGGCAAGTGAGGACTTCCGCCAGGATGGAACGCATCTTGAATCTGTTCGCTGAGTCAATACAGGTCCCTTCTAAACTACGTCATGTCCGTGTGCAGCGAACCTCATCTGCCATGACGTAAAAGATGTATCTGTCATCTGGCCACATCACACAATCAAAGGAAGATGCTAAAGGCGGAGAGTAGAATGAACTATTAATGATCCGCAGTCGATCAGGATCGGCCTCCGGATCCACGCCACAATTTGATGTGTCATCCCTGGACATGTGTGTTCGGGTTTCCCTAAAGTTGGTTTAGCGGCATGTGTACAATCCTGTACCCTTACAACCAACCAACAGATTCAGCCCAAAACATAACCTCTTTGGCAGAGGAAATGAATACATAATGTTCGGAAATCTGCAAAGGAGGTAATCTGTATTAGAGCCTCATTCAGCGAAATGGACCCTGCCGTTGTCACGGGACGGATGCCGCCGGTAGGCACACACCACAGCAATGCTGTGCCATCAGTCAGCTCAACAGAGATGAAACAGACAGCAGTAGGCACGGCCACAGCAATGCTGTGCCATCAGTCAGTTCAACAGGTGAAACAGAGACAGCAGTAGGCACGGCCACAGCAATGCTGTGCCATCAGTCAGCTCAACAGGTGAAACAGACAGCAGTAGGCACGGCCAAAACAATGCTGTGCCATCAGTCAGCTCAACAGGTGAAACAGACAGCAGTAGGCACACCCAAAGCAATGCTGTGCCATCAGTCAGCTCAACAGGTGAAACAGACAGCAGTAGGCATGGCCAAAACAATGCTGTCCCATCAGTCAGCTCAACAGGTGAAACAGACAGCAGTAGGCACACCCACAGCAATGCTGTCCCATCAGTCAGCTCAACAGGTGAAACAGACAGCAGTAGGCACACCCAAAGCAATGCTGTGCCATCAGTCAGCTCAACAGGTGAAACAGACAGCAGTAGGCACACCCAAAGCAATGCTGTGCCATCAGTCAGCTCAACAGATGAAACAGACAGCAGTAGGCACACCCACAGCAATGCTGTGCCATCAGTCAGCTCAACAGATGAAACAGACAGCAGTAGGCACGGCCAAAACAATGCTGTCCCATCAGTCAGCTCAACAGGTTAAACAGACAGCAGTAGGCACACCCAAAGCAATGCTGTCCCATCAGTCAGCTCAACAGGTGAAACAGACAGCAGTAGGAACACCCAAAGCAATACTGTCCCATCAGTCAGCTCAACAGGTGAAACAGACAGAGAAAATGCCGAAACATGGCTGTGAACCACTGCGTCCGGAGCACCGGCCATGCAGACAGTCGACATTCGGTTGTCGTTCTGGCGTTACACATCAAATCAGATATTTGACTCTCTAGAAACTGTTTCTTTGACCCATGAACTGAGAAAAGTAACTCCATTTGCAACGGCAACCAGGCGTTGTCTGCTCCTGATTTTGTTTCTTGAACAGGTCTGTTACAGATTTGACGTTGCTTCTCTGTCCCCTGAACATTTATTTATTTATTTATTCATTTTTTTGTTAGAAGATGCAGTTCGCTCTGAATCATGATGAGCTGATGTTTGAAATCACTGATAAATGACCACCTTGCCATACAAGCCAAATACATCAACACACCCGCCTACCGCACATGAGCAAATCATACTTGGGCCTCACTATTTTTTTTCATCTACTATCAAACTTTAGCACAAACGGCTGAAACTAAAGACCACACACACACACACACACACACACACACACACACTGTACTCACGTTTTGTAGCCTTCATAAGATTTGACGTGTGGTGTGTTTGCCTGGTGGATTCTGCTGGGTAGGTAAATGTACTTGTAGACCCTTCTAAGCGGGTAGGAGCTGTTCAAATACCTCAGGAACAGCAGTGGTGCATCGGGATTTATTGGACCCCAGTTTTCCAGAAAGAACTGAACCAGAAAATGTAGCGAAGCTGCGTCCTGATGTTTGGCAAACTCTTGCTGTTGAACACACACACACACACACACACACACACACACACACACACACACACACATGCACACATGTACGAAAAGTACGCACACACACACACACACACACACACACACACACACACACACACACACACACACACACACACACACACGCACACACACACACACACACACACACACACACACACACACACACACACACACACACACACACACACACACACAGAGATGCGATTCTGGTTTGCTTTTCAGTCATTGATGGGATTACTAGTACGGTATTTAGTTTCCACCCTTGCTTACTCTAATACTCCAACATTTGGCTTGTGTTTCTTAACAACAGAAGCGTTATAAAACCATTGTGGATATCCCCAAAGAAACAAAGGTCATTCTTAAAAGCTACCGCCTCCCCCCCCCCCCCCCCCTTCCCCCTGAAATGTGGCAGAAGTGCTAAAAAAAGTACACGTTTGTAAAACAAAAGTACATGGGTATATCCAGCTAACATGTTCTTGGGGAATCTGAATGCAATGCAACAAAACGATGCATTCATTCCGTGAAGTTGGAGGAACACTGAACACTTTTCTTTTCATTCTGAAGTGCAAAACAGTTCTGCGGTATGCTGGGGTACAGGACATAGTTTCAGGCCTGGAATACGTTTGGTTCTGAACTGCAAAACCGCTTTTGGCCAAGAATACAGAACAGATAGTGTTAGGCCAGTAATACTGATCTATACCACAAATCACATTGAAACCATCATTAAAAACAGTTCACTCTGAAACAGTTAAGAAATTCTACAACGAAAGACTAGCACATCAGAACCTGCTCCATGCTGCTCTTTGTCACTCTGTTGGTTTGACCATCGTAAAGAATGGAGGTGTTTGATTTACATATGACAGCACAAAGTCAAAATCAGTCATCACATCTCATGTCAATTTTTTTTAAACCTCAGAACTATAAACGATTTATGGCACAATATCTCTAGGTTTATACCATATGCTTTTAAATATAAAAAAAGTCAATATTTTGTACATTCCCAATGTCTTTGAACACAGAATCTCAACAGCAAACTACATGGAGATATGTGGTTACTAAACATAATTGCTGTATGTGAATACTCAGTGATCTTTCCGTCATATCTTCAAGCAGAAGGCAATAAATAATAGCACTAGAACCCTATTGTCAGTCAGTGCTCGATAGTCTGGTCCTTGCCATTGCGTTGGGTCTGGCGTGTTTTTTTCTTTCTCTTTTTCTCCTAACTGCAGAGCAACATTTCACATTTTGAGCCGGAGAAGAGTGAGTCATACATTTCGAATATTTTTGGTCTTCAGTGACTGGTATGAAAGAGTTGCGCGGGATGGGAACATGTCATAAAAGTGCACCTTTGAGCCGGCTCCGGGCGAGGAAAAAGCTGCGAGTGTTTCAACATAGATTTTATGACATTGAGTACATTCAAAACAATATAAACTTTAGTGAAAAAAAAAATTTCGTTATTTCGTTTGAAAGGCTCCATTGTCTCTGGTGAGGGTTCAATATAAATTCCACCGTAATAGAAAATGCGCGCGCGCCCGCGCGCGCTTGCTTGTGTGTGAGTGTGCGCTGCGTGCGCGCGCGCTGTGTGTGTGTGTGTGTGTGTGTGTGTGTGTGTGTGTGTGTGTGTGCGCGTGCTGCGTGCGTGCATGCGCGCGCGCGCGCGCGCGCGCGCGTGTGTGTGTGTGTGTGTGTGTGTGTGTGTATGTGTGTGTGTGTGTGCGCTCTGTGTGTGTGTGTGTGTGTGTGTGTGTGTGTGTGTGTGTGTGCTGAGTGCGTTCGTGCGTGCGTGCGTGCGTGCGTGCGAAGGACGTGGGTCTGGTCACACGTAATCTTCTTCGCTTTACAACTAACACGGCACCTATATAGCTCACTCAGACTTTTTTGTCTCTCACCAACGATTTTTCCTCCCACGTTCACCACTTTCTCAAGCACATTTCTGCTCTTCACAGTCAACCCACCATACCAACACATAAATGAGAAAGAAAGTTAGAACAGATTCCAAGAAGCATGAATAAAATGTCCGAAGAATGTCAGTATTCACATGAAATGATCGCAGCTTGCGAAGACAATATAATCTGGTTTGACATTTTTTGTGGACATACTCAACATGGGATTTTAAAATTCAGCTTATTATCTATAAAAGTTCCTAAATATTTGTATGATTCAACACGTTCTACTTCAGCACCTTTGATAAAAAGTGGTGGTACAGCTTTTGGATTCTTTCTAAAATCAATCAACATTTCTTTCGTTTTTGTTACATTCAGATCAAGATAGTTATGATCGCACCAGTCAACAAATCTTTGAACCTCCTTGAAGTAAACAGAATCAGAGTTGGAAAGATCCACAAGTGCTGAGTCATCTGAATATTTAATGTACAAAGTTGAATCACTTCCTGAACAATCATTTGTGTACAGAGTAAAAAGCACTGGTGATAAAACAGTACCCTGGGGTGCGCCAGTTGAAATGACTCTGGAAGACGAAACAACACTTTGATATCGAACAGACTGTGTCCTCTGTGTAAGAAAATCAATTATCCAAAGAATGAGCTTGTTACCCACATTTATGTTAATGAGTTTCTTTGCCATCAGATGTGGTTGTATGGTGTTGAATGCTGATGAGAAATCAATAAAGAGAATGCGTACAAAGGAGGCAGGTTTTTCGAGGTGTGAAAAAGCATGATGGAGAAGTGTGAGTGTGGCATCATCTGTTGATCTGTTCTGTTGGTATGCGAAACTGAAACGGGTCTTGGTACTGTGTAGTATCTTTTTAAAACATAACTGAGGACAATTCTTTCAAGACATTTCATTGCAACAGATGTGAGGGCAACTGGTCGGTAATCATTTAAACAGCTTGGGTTGCGTTTTTTGGGAACAGGACATACAGTGGCATTTTTCCATAAAACAGGAATTATACATTCTCTAAGTGACCAGGTAAACAAACGACTGTAAACATAGGAGAGCTGAGAAGCACACACCTTCAACAATTTTCCACAGATATTATCAGGGCCCATTGCCTTTCTCACATTTAAACGTTTGAAAAAAAAAAACTGAACACATCATTTTCCTCAATCACAACAGAATCACTTCCATCAACATCGTTTTTAACATTGCTTTGGAGTTCTTCCTTCACTTCCTTTAATTCTTTACTAAAATCTTTATCATCAAATCTACAGTAAAAATCGTTCAGCTTTTCTGCAAATTGCTTCTGTTCTTTTGCTGTTTTTTTGTTACTAATATTTTGGTTTGAACATTTACCTGAACCTGATAAAACCTTTATTCCTTTCCATGCATCTCGCATATTTCCATTCTGGAACATGTTTTCAACTTTTCTCTTGTAAGCTCTCTTTGATTCTTCAATCTCCGTTTGCAGTTTCTTTTGTACAACCTTACGATCGCTTTTATTGCCTGATTGAAAAGCTCTTTTTTTTTTCTCATTTAGAGTTATTTTCAGAGATTTTGTAACCCAAGGTTTGTTGTTGGGAAATATTTTGATAGTTTTAGTAGGTACAATCATGTGTTCACAGAAAGAAATGTAGCTGGAAATAACATCGGTGGCTTCGTTAATGTCAAAACTAGAATTCAAAAAACAAATTCCAATCTGTACATTCAAAACAAGCCTGTAATTCATCAACACTTTCTTGTGTCCAACACTGCACTTGCTTTTTAGTGATAGGTTGTGTTTTCACTTTTGGTCTGTAAGCTGGCAAGAGATGAATGGCATTGTGATCAGACTGACCAACAGGGGGGAGCTGAACACACTTGTATGCAGATGGTATATTACAGTAGCATAAATCAAGTATTTTATCCTTTCTTGTAAAACATGACACATACTGTTTTAAAAGAAGGCAGGCTTGAATTGAGGTCACAGTCATTAAAATCTCCGAGGATAAAGCACGGTGCGGATGGTGGCACGTAAACAACAGTCATGAAGAGCTGTCCGAACTCACGTGGCAGGTATTTCGGTCGCAGTGACACTGCTAAAAGTTCCACGTCACGCGTACACACTTGACGACGCACTTTAACGTTCTCACTGTTACACCACTTCTCGCTCACGTACATACACACCCCCCCCCCCCCCTTGATTTCTCTGTCACGCGCTTGTCTCTGTCCA
>JADBJO010000019.1:795000-815000 GCA_016801955.1 Conus betulinus
GCTACACATTTAATCTTCTACCACTGAACGATAGCTATTGTAAGTTGAATGCTATTTACCGGTCGACAAGTTTTCCTTGATGTATAAATGCCATAGAAGACGAACATTAATGACGAATAATAATCAACAGTATTTTTATAAAGCGCAATTTCTTGCATTAGCAAATCAATACGCTGTGCACTCACCATTCCCTAGACTCAAAGACACATAAAAGTGTCTATCCCCCCCCCCCCCCTTCCTCCCCCCCCCCCCCCCCCCCCTCCTCAACCTTGCTTGCCTTTCGACATCACAGCAACACACGCACAGCTCTCTTTTCCTATCGGATCATTTCCTACCCGACACACAAAGTGTGCAACATAGCTCAGGAAACGGATTGTCGAAACAGACACACATCTTCAGGCTGTTTTTTAATGCAGGCAGAGGTGAGATGTTGTACAGACTGAGTGGCACTGGGTCTCGCACAAGTAGTGCAGAAAAAAAAAAAAAAAAAACAACTAAAACTGCAGTTTCCATGTTATCATTTTTGCGTCGCGGAAGTCTTATGAGCCCTTCTGACTAATACGAAGTGAAGAGAGAGAATGATTATGGGTAAAGCAAGGCTGTCAAACGTGGTGGTGGTGACTCTTTGTACTGGTACTAGACGAGAACTGCCATCGGGTACCAGCAAGGACATTTCACAGGCAGCCAGCGAAGTTCCTTCAAGAGCGGTTTCCTGTGTTCTGATGGATGAGAGTAGAGCTGCAGTAATTTGACCTGGAGATTATCAAAGTGGTGAAAATATACAACAACTAATCATGGAATCCGATGGTCTAACAAATGCATGCATCTCTAGGGTTAAAAAATTAGCTTTAGAGACACATTAAAGCGCTTCTGCATCGAACACATTTGATCCAAACTGACTTCAAGGCGTTTTACAGATATTTGAAATACAAAATCACTACCACCAATATCTGCAGACTCACTAGCAACTGAGTGGGTTTGCACAAGAGGAGATGTCAACAGGCTTCAGTTCAGTTTTACTGGGATTCAATATTTGTTTGTTACTGTATATTTCGGTGGGAAACATCATCAATATATAACCGAATATCTGTTCAGAAAAAAAATATCGTCAGGCGAAGCATGCACAACTCGATAATTTTTGTAAAAAAATCACATTTGTGCATAGAAATTACATTTAATGGTAGCCTCATGTAAAGGGTGAACACGACAGGTCGTACAACTGATCCTCAGGGTACACACCACACCAGAGCAGACGTAGCATTGTAAACAACGACTGACTTGGTCAAATCACTGCAGTATGACAGAACCATTAATGAACTTTCCCCCTGAATACCAAATGCTAAAACCTTCAGTGCGTTAAACAGAATGGAATGGTCAAGCCTATCAAATGCCGCACTGAAGTCGAACTGGATCTTTGTGAAAAGATCGTCAGTAAGGTACACTACAGCAGTCTCTGTGCTATAATCCTTCCTGAACATTAACCATATATTGATTAGTAAGCGTATCTTGGGATAAATGAGTCTGCACTTGCTTTAAGGAAACACTTTCAAAGATCTCAACGATAAAGTGTTGGTTAAAAGATGTTCTGTTGCGTTTGAAATTACTCTTCCCATTAAGCGGCGTCACTAAAGAGTATTTCAACTGCAATAGAACTGAGCCAGAATGAAGAGAGATCTCAATATGGAAGTTATTAATAGAAAAAAGTGTGAATATTGATTGCATTGCAAACGGTATTGGAACCCAGTTTTCATACGTATGTGCTCGTTTACATAAATTTAAGTGCAGCACTTATTCGAGATCTTCACCATTTTCCTCTGTCCACGCTTCTTTAGGGGCACGAAAAACAAAAAAGCACATGGTAACAAGAAATGAACTTAAAAAAAAATCAAAACATTTCATGCAGTTCGAAGAAGTCGTTCAAAACCCAACTCGGAATAAGAAGCAGCTAAATCGTCAACTGTTTTTCTCCTAGGATTTCACATCAATGCTTTTATCATGTACTGTCTTCTATGTCGATCAGACAGGACGGTTTCGGAAATATCATATAACAAGTTTACATTTGTCGTTTCTTGAATTTGATATTGCATGCTGATGCTCTATTAAATCATTTCCAATTTGTATCATGGCTCAAGGTAAACGTTCAAACTTTTTTTTGTTCGTTCGTTTTCTTTGTGCATGCATTTAAAGAGCCAAAGTTTTGATGAACAGCAAGTCACTTGTTTTTTCCAGCCATGGTTGTACATTCAATGCAAATGCATTGATAGCTCTTTAAAATCTCTCTCTCTTTCTCCCTCACACACACACACACACACACACACACACACACACACACACACACACACACACACACACAAACACACTCTCTCTCTCTCACTCACTCACACACACATGCGCGCGCGCACAGACAGACAGATAGAGACAGACGGACAGGTATACACACACACACACACACACACACACACACACACACACACACACTATGCCACTCTCACTTTTTCTCTGTCATAATGTGTGTGTGTGTGTGTGTGTGTGTGTGTGTGTGTGTGTGTGTGTGTGTGTGTGTGAGAGAGAGAGAGAGAGAGAGAGAGAGAGAGAGAGAGAGAGAGAGAGAGAGAGAGAGAGCGTGTGTAATACCAACAGCAAGTGACAACGATTTTGCTTTTGTGGGCATCTCGTTGGGCGTGATCATTGCTGTCCTCAACATCCATAAAAGAATATTCGTCCGTGGAAATGAATTTCTACATCTTGTCAAAGATGACAGAAGCAGTCAACAAAATTACACGTCTTGTTGAATCAACACTTACCTGGTAACTTTTACGGCAGAAGCTCCAGCAACCCCATATCCTGATAATGTCTGAAAACCCTGTATACAACATCCGCGTTGTTGAGGTCAAACAGCTGAATCTTGTCCACACCCAGAAGGCGCTGAATTTCAAACCATTCTATCAGTTTGTTGGGATCCAGCCTCAGACCGTAGGCGAGCTTAGCACAAACCGCCAGTCCACCCGGCTTGACCACAGGATGGTGAACGCTCAGATACTGCTTCACGTCTCCTGGACAGGAGGATGGTGTCAAAGTCACGTGACTGTCACGGAGTTGCTGGTTGGTGAAAGGAAACCAACAGCGATACACCACTCCAATGTTAGTCAAAGTCACGTGTGTATCCCGCGACGATTTTGCCACGGTGAAAATCTAGTGCAGCTTTTTGCCCTGTGTAAACTTCATCAGAATGAGAGACTTTCAGGCAGCATGTGAGATTCAAAGTTAGTCTCCCTTCCTGAAATGCAGGGAAATGAACCTCAGTGCCATCAGGCGGCACTCTGTGAAGAGCTACAATGGCGGAGTAGATGTACAGGCGACGGATGAAGGTTTTGTCCTGAGGATCGCTCGTGGTCCACGCGGGAAAGATCTCCACCTGAAAAAAAAAAAGGTCTTGAACATACGTGATTAAATCATATCTCACAATATTCTCCATTGCCTGAAACACATGGAGTGATTGTGTTTTTTAGAATTTGAAGCATATAACTTTGTTATGATCAAGAGTCCATTGCCTGTTGGATTCCATCTTGTTCAGATCATAATCTGAAAAGTGTCAAACCTGTTAGAAATATATGCTGGTAGCAAAATAGGCAGAACCGATTTGCGTTTAATAACGAAATCTGTTTGCTTTGTTATAATCGCTTCTTTTTGTGATACGGACACCTCTCTCAAAACCCTCTTCAAAAGAATTTACAACCAGTTCCTCTTCAAAATTCACAACAGTTCCGTGTCAACAATTCTAGTAAAGACAGGTGTCAAAGTGAGGGGGAATGCACATACGGACACCTCTCTCCAAAACCCTGTACAGTTCCACTTCACGTGCACGTGCAACAAGTCTAGTAAAGACAGGTGTCAAAGTGAGGGGAATGCAGTCGGAAACTGAAACAAACTAAAAACAAAAATACTATTCTGCCGGACGAACGGGACAGACTACATGACGAAACAAGACAAAATCTGCGCCCAATTTGAGGAGATTAGTGATGGCATGCTCTTCGTTTTCGTTGTCCTGAATGTTGTTTGACCTGGCCGGAAGGAGACCAAATAAACCGAAACGCGTCGTGTTTTGTCCTGTAATTTGATTGTCCCTTTCGTCCGGCGGAAAAGTTTTTTTTTTTTTTTTCCCTTTTAGTAAAGACTAGTTTGTTTCACGCTGTAGGGTATGGAAAGGAAATGCTGGAAGATCTGGCTTATTAATAAAGCTTCAAATGATCTCCAGATCTGACATTTAATACCGTTAACCTTACGAAAATATTGTCAGAGGAGATCGTTAAAAAAGATTTGATTCGAGGCGAAAACAAAAAAAGCTTTTTGAGAATTAACGAGAATACAAAACAAAATGATATGTACCTTTCACACAACTATTCCTTCTATTCCTTTTGCCCCCCCCCCCCTTTTTTTTCTCCTCCCCCCCCCCCCCCCCCCCCCCCCCCCCCCCCCCCCTCTTCTTCCCCCTCAGCTACCCCGCCTCATCCCTAGCCCTATTTCAGCGTTCCGTTCAACGACGAAAACCCTCCAACTTTGAACCACGTTATGAAACGGCTCCGATAGCTCTCTCTCTCTCTCTGTGTGTGTGTGTGTGTGTGTGTGTGTGTGTATCTACACAGAAAAAACAGCACTTAATCTCTGGATGTCAATGCCATGTCTCTAAAACGTTATGATAATGGGCTGGAAAAATTGGGACAACGTTTAAGTTTTCATGCATATTAGCAAAAATGTAAAGAGAACAAACACACAGGGTAGAAAATTGAATTCTAAAAAAAAAAAAATTAAAAAGATGAAAAATACAAAATAAAGAGAACGAACACACGGTAGGAAATAAAGCCTTATTTATTGCTGATGGTCCTCTCCTTCCTGCACTGTTAATCACTGTCTACGCCGTACCGAATTCATACCCGTCTATTTTGTTTGTGCTTTGCTGAGACCTTTCTTCAAGACGAGCTTTCAACCAGCGTGAAAGATACGCTGAAACGGCTCCTGCAACCATACTTTATCTTTAGACACAAACGTCACTTAATACTCTAATTTGCACGCGAGTTTACCGTTCTCGATACTCTCATGATGAATTTAAAACTCGTAGCAGATAAGTCCTTGTATCAAAATTTACGAAAACTCCGAAAAAAAAAAAAAAAAAAACCGTGGGGGGAGAAGGAAGGAAAGAAGAAAAAAAAACATCGCCTGTCCCAGCAGTAATAAAGTGAAACAAAAAATATCTAGATCCGTCTTTTCATCGGATCTGCACCAAAAACTTTAAATTAAAGGGTACGACCTTGAGCTGTCTTCCACCCTTCCTATCAACTTTCCTTAAAATCCGGCCGGCAGTTTGTGCACTCATCCAGCTGACAGACAGACAGACAACCCACAGATACGAATCAAATGTTTCTCGGCGGAAGCAACAATCCAGAGAGTTCGTCACTAGCAACCAATGAGATCAGACCTGTGGCGTTTCCGGTTCAGTGAGGACTCGTTTAGCCCGACTGAAGGGACTCGGGTGCAAGGTGTCCAGATAGAGAGACATGTTCGCGATTAAAAGGGCGCCCAGACACAGGACGGTGAAGAAGCTCTCTTTTTGGAACAGAGACGGCACTTCATCGCTGCTTCGTATGACGACGACTTCACCAGGTCTGGCGAAGGCGTTCACGTCCGCCTGTCTTCCTCAAAACCGTAAATGCGGTTATGTAGGATCGACGGAGAAAATTGATGGGAGGAAGTGGGGTAAAGGTGGTGGTGGTTGTGGTGAGGGGGGGGGGGTTAGAGTGGTAATGCTGGTTGCGTTGCCGTGTGATTTTTCCCATCGTTACCCGTTCACGATAAGTTAAAAAAAAAAAAAACAAACAGAAAAGCATCCGTCTGTCGTCTCTTTGTTGTGTGCGTGCGTGCGTGCGTGCTCGCGCGCGCACGTGTGTGTGTGTGTGTGTGTGTGTGTGTGTGTGTGTGTGTGCGTGCGTGCGTGCGTGTGTGTGTGTGCGTGCGCACGCGCCCTTCTGTCTCTTTCTCTGTCTCTGTATCTCTCTCTATCACTCTTTCTCTGCGCGCGTGTGTGTGCAAAATTATCGTGTTATACTTTCAGTTACCTAACACTACCAAGAGTCGTCAAAGCGGTATCTACCGCATTTATTTATTTATTTATTTTTTGTCATATGGGATCTGTTCTGCATACACTTCAGTGTGTGTAGTTCCATCGCGCCTCAACAGTGCGTGAGGACTAGTCCATTCGTCTACTTTACTATTAATTTTTTGATTTTACAACCAGCTTGAGATTATGTTCTCTTCGTACTTTCCCAGAACTACAAAAAGGCTCAATTTCACAATTATTTCGTTACCTTTTATTCATAATAAATGACCTTAGAGGAACAATAAACAGAGACGCTTGGTAGATTGAAATTTCCAGCCAATTTCTTGGTGACGGTGTCGGTTGGGTATGTCATGACAAGAGATGTTGTACGTATTGTCACGAATGTACTGGATATAAAACGTGAGTGAAATTTCATGTTGAGGAGCACAGGAGATTTTGAAAAGGGAGAGATTGTGGATTGGAGAAGTATGGCCACAATTTTAGACCATATGTGTGACAGTGCTTAAATTCTTTACTTCTATTGGACGCTCAGGCGCATGATGAGTGGGAGAAGCTCACTTGTTTGTAGGACAAGCTTGTTCCCAATGTTTATGGAAGACCAGGATATGCCAAACAGGAGGTTAGATGGTCTCTTGACTTGGGTCAAGACTAGACAGACAAATAATTCAACCTTGGAGACTGAAAGGGAAACTTGGCGTTTTCCTAGCGATTAGAGAGTGGTCACTGATGTAGTTACAAGCAGAAGTCTTGCTAGGGATTTCACATAGCAGTGATTCCTTACGGATAAGTTGCTAGTTGGGGATCATTCATGTAACAATTCTTTTCTTTATAAAGATACACTTGCAGGAGGTATGCTTAGTCCAATGGTTGGACGCTGAGGTTTTCTGGAAAGAAACCCGTTTAGTCCTACCGCTAGGTTTGGAGCATGTAACTTTTATTGATTTTTTTTTTCCCGTAACACTTTATACAACAAAACATGTTAACACATTCTACTCATGATTTCGTAGCATTCCGTTTCCAGGATATTCCTACTTACAGTTGGGGATACAGAGTGACGTCTTTACAAAAAATATTAATCTCAAAAGAAACGATTTGTATATATTTTTTTAAATAAACCAATTACGCGCGTTTTCACATAATGGTTATTACATTAATTTTTTTTTCATTGATCACATCAATCTTCGTGAATCAGTCATTTATATTACTTCTATTTAGATAGAAAATATGTAATGATAACACTGCGGTACTAGAATATTTACTTCTTGCCACAGAGCGGTGTTGTTGTTGTTGTTGTTGTTGTTGTTGTTGTTATATTTAACTTATGTTGTGAAATGTTTTTCTTTTTGAAAAAGGAGTATCTCTATAGAGATCATATCCCAGAGTTCTATAAGCCTCTCGCAGTGTGTCTATATGCAATAGCGTGTATTTTACACACACACAATATATAATATATATATATATATATTACGCTTTTACAACCAAAATACGCTCTCGCATAGGCACACACACTCTGTCACTCACATCGGGCCCGCACAAAGGTGACGGGAAACCAATACATTTCACAGAATATAATAACTTTTATTTCACTTGACTCCGAGCCCCCACCTGTCACTACACAACACAATTATCTGTATCATACAACAATGTAAACAGCATACAGACAATCTCATAAATCGCATCCCCTGTTCTTCACTTATTCTTACTTAATCAGGAAAGACAGTATTCCACTATTCTGTTTGCACACTTATAAACTTACGAAAAAATGAAACGATCATAACTTGCCAGCATTCCTTGGTTGACTGTCAGTTTCTCTCATCCCATTGTGCGACCACGAGCTGAAGTTGCCACACACTGTTGCGTCCTCCCGATGTGGCCAAATCCCAGTTGGGGGACACTGGCAACGTAGCTTGAGTCGCACCCTCACACCGAGTCTCCCGGACTCCACTGCACTTCACCCTCTCCACGCAAAGGGCTCCTGTCGGCCTCTCCTACAGGTCTTCTCTGGCTGCAAACACCCCACCGTTGTCTGGCAGCTCCCTGTCTTTGCTCCAACAGCCTAACACGTCTTGCTGTCGACTGTCCCCACACGGGAAACAACAATTCTCGTCGTCGGCTCCGAGGCTACAGCAACCTCCACTGTCTTACGTCCCCACCTAGGAGACAACGAGGCGACAGCAACCTCTGCTTCTCGCTGTACTTTCTTGAGCCCTCAGCAAGACGGGCGAGTTCACTTCCCCTTAAGTGAGTCACACACTTCCTGGTTCTCTGAGCATCTTGTATCCATTCTCAAAGAAAGAGAGAACCCGAGTTTAACTGGTTCAACCAATGGAATCACTGGCACACACACATCATCACACGTTTTTGCACCAATAACTCCCCCAAGTTAGTTTTATTCCGCCAGTGGAATCACTAGTCACCTACACATACACACACACCACAGCTGTTAGCACCAACAAGGACTTAGGTACCAAGTGGTTAATTCATAACCTCCTATTCAACTCATGTTCCATTCCCCAAGCTACCCATTATACTAACAGCCTGGACTTCTCTCTACCAGCCAGGACTGATGCTTCAAGTATTTGCTACCTCTACAGACAACAAGGTGCAAATTGCTCAATAGGCCGACGCCTTCCATTCATTCATTCCTCAGAACAAGAACGACTGAATGGTCGCGGTACTCTGCCTGCAGGCTGACGGTCGCCTACCCGTGACGGTCACCTGACACGATTGCCTTCCTTTCAGCCCAGTGAATAGCCAGTACTCAAGTGGACACTCTCTTTACCCAGGACCGGCAGGTCGGCATGTTCTTGTTGCTATCCCTCGGACATGCGAAAAACTTCCCAGTAACTCCCCCTCCTTCAGTAAACGACTCGGCGTATTCCCCTCTGGTGATGCCTGAATTCGCATACCTGAAGAAGCCAAAGAACTTGCTCTCAACAACAGCAAAACTACCCTTAATTTGCCTAAATGTTCGAGAACATTCGGCCGACTCATCACACACACACACACACACACACACACACACACACACACACACACATATATATATATATATATATATATATATATATATATATATATATATATATCAAAACTTTGATTAAAATGTAAAAGCTAAAACCTACAGCGCTGTTTCTTGCTGGTGCAGTCGTCAGGCCAAACGATACCCTGACGACTGCACCAGCAAGAAACAGCGCTGTAGGTTTTAGCTTTTACATTTTAATCAAAGTTTAAACAGATGCCGCTCCCAACCCGGTTGAGCACTTTTTTAAAGTTATTGTTGGTTAGCACACAAATTATATATATATATATATATATATATATATATATGTATGTATGTATGTATACACACACACACACACACACACACACATATATATATATTTTTATTTTATTATTATAAAACACACACACACACACACACATATATATATATATATATGTGTGTGTGTGTGTGTGTGTGTGTGTGTGTGTGTGTGTGTGTGTGTGTGTGTGTGTATAATACACACTTTTTAAAAGCAACGACAACAATAGTCACTTAAAAAAAAGAAACAAAAACAAAAGATTCAACACTGTCCATATTCGAACGTCTGCTGATACGTTGTGGAACATGGCATTTATTGTGCTACCATTTGTTGATTTGCAATGCTCATAATTCGGAACTGATGCTGAACGATACTGAGCAACATATTTTTTTCTGTTTTTTCAGTAAAAATGAACACACACACACACACACACACACACACACACACACACACACACACACACACACAAAACCCCCTGCCTCTTACAAAAGAAAAAAAAAACTATACACACAAACAAGCAATAGAAAAAAAAAAACCGACCAAATAGTGATGTGAGACTTAATCAGCGAGGTAGGGCCGAGTTCCTCAATGGGAGCGGTTTGCATCGTTGAGGTCTGTTTGACAGTGACGCCACCTGGCGAACCATGTTTTCCGATCTTCAGTCAGCCTTGTCTTTTGACAGGTAAACCAGGATGGCTGGTCGCAGCTGGCTGAATCAACGCTCTAGCTGCAAACTGTCCGTCAGTAAAGGATTTGGCTCTCGATCCCGTGTTATGTTCCGCTTGGTTAGACCTGTTGATTGTGCTCACGGCAGTGCGAGTTTTGTTCGGTCGACCAGGGGAGACCATGTTTGACAAGCTTCTTGCTGATCCTGGTAAGATAGAAGTGTGTGTGTGTGTGTGTGTGTGTGTGTGTGTGTGTGTGTGTGTGTGAGAGAGAGAGAGAGAGAGAGAGAGAGAGAGAGACAGAGAGAGAGAGAGAGAGAGAGAGAGAACGCGAACTCAAACTCGATGTTACTGGGTAAATACAAAAAATATTTATTTCAAGCACATAAGGCAAAAACCACCCCTATTAAGGCAAAATCAAGTGTCAAAGCATTCTCCTTGGATTTTTAAATGCGCTGTACAGAACACGAGAGATCACCGTAACACTGTGTTTTTCATCATCTGTTGCCATAGCTCGTCTTTCCGCCTCTGTATCATGGATGTTATATTCTCTGGATTAATGTCACATCTTTTCTTAAGATACCATAACTTTCACATCTAAATAAAACGTAACTCTCTGTTTCAATTTCACTTTCGCACGCACGACGGAGAGAGTAACTGTGTTGGACTGATATCTTTACTCTAGCCAAGTTTATGACTGAGAGTTAGGGAAATACCCAGCCTAAACTGAATGTAACAATCACGTAAACATCTTTTTTGCCTATAGCTGATGTATTCATCACACTGAAGCACATTTCTAAACCACAACAATATTCACAATGCTCGTTATAATGAATGTCTGATGGCCACGTTTGCCTGTACTGATCCGTAAGTCTTTGCCTAAAGACAGCAAGAAGAGAAGCAACATCGCCGACATTTTGTTGTTGCCAGACATGCCCGAATCTATTTTTACAAAGCAAGTCTTTTTTTTTTGGAAGACCATGTACTTTTTTAAAAAACATTTTCCTGTACATGTACCATCATTTCATATACTTTCCTGGGTAATCTATCGTCTGTTAAATTAACAACTCTGAGCCAAAACTTCATACATCTTACAGCTGCATGAATAAACGTTGGGAATTGTCCAAAGTCCCCTAAAACCATCTTATTTGGAGACTGAATCCCAACATTTATCACATTTTTTTTTACATGCCAACATGTGAACCCTTTCAAGAACGTCGAACTGTGGAATCCCCATACTTCAGATTCATACAGTGTAACAGGCAATACATGAGCATCAAACAAAAGTTGAAAAAAAAAAACACATTCTTATTAATGCAGCCTAATCTCCACAAGGACTTCAGTATTTTCACCGTTCTTACTCTGGTAGCAAGTGCTGAAACAGCTTGGTTTAGAGACAATTTAGAAGTGAAGTGCAGGCCTAAATATTTTTAATTATTCACCACAGCGATTCTCTCATTTCCATACCATTGCTCATTTACTGCAAGGGATCCACCCTTTCCGAATACGATCACCTTTGTCTTGCTCAAATTTACTGTCAAATCGGAATTGTCAGCAAAACTTTTAAGCATGTTAATTTGAGACTGCAAGCCACGAGCACAGTAAGAGGTTGAAATCACATCATCAGCAAAGAGCAGGATCAAAATCTGTATTAAATCAGGTGTTATTTGCACACAAAACTGCCCTTTCTGCGTGATCTCAGTCTCCAATTCATTAATCACAAAGGAAAATAATGTTGACGACAAAAAATACATCCTAGTCTCACACCTTTTGCGCATTCAAAATTATCAGCCAGTTCACCATCATCACACCTTACACACGTCATAACTGCTCTGTGCATGTGTCCATGAATGTCTTTGTTGCTCTGATTATTTCAGTGTTAATCTTTATTTCAGTGTGCGCGCGCGCGCATGTGTGTGTGTGTGTGTGTGTGTGTGTGTGTGTGTGTGTGTGTGTGTGTGTGTGTGTGTGTGTGTGTGTGTGACTTTTTCATCGCTTAATATTGTTTATTTTGAACCAATGATCTTAGTACAATTCTTTAGTCAATATAAATCATATCTTTGAAGACTGGATGATGATTGATTTTATACGAGAAGATAGTCTTGCCAAAGGTCCTAAATACACGTGTTCGAAGGTGTTGCAACTACATGTCGATCTGTCTTCAGTATTAGAAGAATAAAAAATGACAGTTTTGAAGGTTAAAGCCTTTCTTGATTTAAAACACGAGCACTTTCTTTTTACTCAAATCAGTATTACTATAAGCAACAGAAAGTTAAGTTTTCGTGCTCAGGAAATAATTTCATTCTTGAGAACTTTGCCCAGCTACTGTCTGCTGACTGGCTTCAATCAGAGGTGGTCGCGTGACAGAAGAAAAACCAGCATACCTTAATTCAAACTGCACATTCAATTTCATTTCGTTGATTTACTATCAGATAAGTGTTTCCAGAGTTGCCCTATATATATACATTATGCTTGACAGTTGTTCTGCTGAGCCTCAGTTCAAAAGGAAACAGTTGTTTTACACGGAAAAATTACATTAGTAGAGAAAGAGAATAAGTGCGAATCACGAAATCAGAAAAACCTTTTACAGGAAACTTAAAGTAACTTCAAAAGCTGAACAATTGTCTGTTCATTTACTTACTTGTTCAATTATTTACATTTCATTAACCTGTTCAATCTACCACATTTCACGTGCAGTCAGTGACATTGCATAAGTGTCCAGGACGGGGGAAATCGTGATGGTATTGCTTAAGTACACTAAGCTGATGTATTATTAGTCAGGCTTAACACACCAAGGTTATCGTTGCACTCATACACGCAAATGCACACTCATGCGCCCATCAAACATTCACCTCTCTCTGGGAATGGGATGTTACGCATTCGTTTCTCTCTTAACAAGACTGAGAACAAGAAATACAATTTCTATGCTACGTATAATTATGCATGAACAATCCAATCACAAATAATGCAATAATCAAACCATAAAAATCAATACTTCCTAATCCCGGGTTATAATAAAATGGCTTCTTACCTGGCCAGGTTTTCACACACACAACCACGCGCTTTCACACCACACCACACAGTTCTTGAAAAAGTATCTTCAAGTGTTCTTCAGCACAGCTTGATGGTGACGCCCTTGGTTGACTGGCTCCAGGTATCAGGACTGGGTCTTCGTGGTCGTCTCTGGGATCTCGACGTAGAACTCTTCTTCTTCGTCTCTTTCACCCACCTCTGGGTTCAAATTCAGTTTGTCTGTCTGTCTTCACCCACCTCTGGGCTCCAAACTTAGTTTTCTTCTTCCAGCTTGTCTTTAACCCTAAGACTTTGCTGTCTCTTCTATCTCCCAGACCACTTTTTTTTCTCTCGACCCTATGTCCTGCCCACTCTCTCTCTCTCCTCTGTTCTCTCTGTCTTGGTGTTCTTCTCCTCTCTATACGTTGTCCTCCCTCAGTTTATGTAGGGATGGAAACAAAGGATTCCCCTTCGGGCCATGCCTTTGTCCATACTGCTTCTCAAACCCCCCTGTTCACAAGTACCCTGAATTCTCCATTCGCTACATTCTTCCACACATCCGCATTGACACACATCCCTACCTAACTGATTAGCAAACAAACACTTGGCACCAAATGGACATCGAAAATTCCCGCCGACTTCGGAGGTCACTTTAACACAGTAATTATCTTGGAGAAAAGCTACGACAACAACGTCCACGCTCATTCAACCAGCCTGACAATAGAACCAACACAGTGCCCCACGGCAACACCATCTGAATGAGTCCAAGACTCCTGCTCTTCAAAGGCTGTTTACACAGCGACCTCCTCAGCTGACTATGTAGCGCCCCACTTGATGCACCGAGGTCCTAGCGGTTATGTCGCTCCCCCCTTCACTATCGGGAAGGTC
Source organism: Conus betulinus (assembly GCA_016801955.1). NCBI lineage: Eukaryota > Metazoa > Mollusca > Gastropoda > Neogastropoda > Conidae > Conus > Conus betulinus. The sequence goes on from JADBJO010000019.1 coordinate 808,983, forward strand.
CGAACCCTCCCTCCTACCATCTGTCACCTGACCACTTCGTCCCCCTTGACACAGTTCGACCGTGTGTGGTGGGTAAGGCACACTGATTAATGGGTCTATTACCGATTTCGGTACTAGGTACAACATTCCTCGTCTCAAAGTGCTTAAGGTCTTTTCCGAGAGGTTAATGCCCTTGACAATAAGCCTGTTCAATCAGCTACATTTAATAAACCTTTTCAACCGGTGATATTCCGACCTCTTCAACTATATCCCAAAAGCTCTCCAACCATATACGGGTTTTTTTTGAACCTGTTACATTGTTCATTTGCATTTCATAATGTTTCCAATCAGTCACACCTCACGAACCTGTTTCACTAGTTATAATTCATTGACCTGTCCAGTTATAACCCCTCCAACCAGTTACAATTTATAAACGTGTTCTTGCAGTTAAGCTTCATCAACCAATTACATTTCATCATCGTGTTCCTACAAGTATAAGTCACCAACCTAGCAAGTCAACAATGTTTTCATATTCCATGTATGCGTGGGGGTCTTATGATTGAATTACGCTACCTGTCAGGTGTTTTACTACTTCAATTGATATGTAGTTGATAATCCATGGTATATCTTGTTCCCTGATTCACGCTGAGACCTGCCTCAATGTGCCATATAAATATGCAGCTGATGGGATTACGACATTCAGCTTATTTCATATTCGGAATGCTCAAAACAAACATCGAAACTAATGATAATGGGAAGTGTTTTTTTTTTAGGCAATGAAGATTTTTTAGGACGCTTATGGCATTTCAATGATCAAGGTGTGCATTTGCTGAAAGGATTATTCTGTCCTGAAGAAATGATGTGCTCGTAATTTTTTATTTCCTGTTTTGACTAATTTTGGAGGAACGCTTATAAGTTTCACAGGTCTAGTTGAGGAGCAAAAGCAACAGTAGCGATTCCGTGACACAGATAACATTAAAGAGTTTACAAACAGACTTACTTATTGCTTCATACATCTACATAGAATATAAACAGCATTTAGATTTCCATGCTTTTTTTTGTTGTAGATATTGAAATCAACACGTAAGCATCTGTCCTAACTCTGAAAAAAAAAGTCCAAACATCGTTTTTCTTCGTGTAGAGTGCGCGTTTATCTGACAACATTTTCAAATTGTCAAGCAGAAATAAAATATTGTTGCGCACAATTGTACATGAAAATATGTTACCTTTCAAACAAGTCACTAAACAAACGCTACTGGACCATTATTATTGCAGGAATTTTGAATTTTCGGGCAAGTGTTTGTGTCCTGTAACAAATTTCATTTCATTAGAAAGACCGGATTTAAAACAATTACATACTCAGGAAAAGTAACCTGGTCCTTATATTCTGTAGACTACCATGTGTGTGTGTGTGTGTGTGTGTGTGTGTGTGTGTGTGTGTGTGTGTGTGTGTGTGTGTGTGTGTTGTTGTTGTTGTTGTTGTTGTTGTTGTTGTGTGGTGTGGTGGTGGTGGTGGTGGTGGTGGTGGTGGTGGTGTGGTGTTGTTGTTGTTGTTGTTGTTGTTTTTTTGGTTATATGTACCTGCAGCCATGTTAAACTAGTCATGTGATGAATGAAGAATTAGAATTAGCAGGCAAAGTGATGTTTCCTTCTTTCTGTTTCTTTTACAGTTTGGTTTGCTGACGAAAACAATAAGAAACCTTCAGATTATCTTCAACAAACACACTTTCACATAGGTTATTTTGACACACAAATTTTACATAAGTTTTTATTAATGATACGATCATTTTTGTGTGAATAAAAAATGACATATTCATCTTTCCGTTTGTCTTGGGCCCTCCACCCCCATCCTCCCTGTATTTCTGTACTGAAAGATGTTATTATTATGCAGATTTACACGGCCAGAGTTTAAAATCATCGCTTCAATTTCCACTTATCGAAAGAGTTGTTTACATATATCCCAAAGTTATTAAGTAAGTCTATGAAAAATATTAATTCGATTTTTTTTTTTTGTTGTTGTTTGTTTGTTTGCTGTCCCAATCTCTGCACCACCTCAGAGGCAGTGCACCCACGCTGCTCATTCCGACACCCTGTCCACAGCCACAGCCCGGTAGGCCCCGCCGCAGCCCCGGCACCGGCAATCCACAGGGGGTAGTCAATGTCAAGTCGTCAAGAGGCAGCCCACCGGAGAAGACACTGCACTGCTGCCGAGTCACTTCGGTGGTGTTCAGTGGCGCCTGTTCTGATCTAACATACGCAGGACACCACCTACTAAGCCCCCCCCCTACTGACGACAATAATTGCTTAGTCGCGGAGCCGGCGTGAGTGAGTGAGCTCTCCCTCCGGAGGGCGCCACCACGTCCGTCCAACGACAGCCCCCATGGACTCGCCGATACCGGTGACCCCGACGGAACCAAACCAAGGCCACAGACGTGGAGAGGGACATCGAAACTGGGGTCACCATGACAGCAGGACATGAAGGGTCACAGAACTTGAGACTTTTTTTTTTTTTTTTTTTTTTTTTGCTGATCGATGAGAATGAGGATGATTAAGATGATGCTACGGATTTCCATTTCGGTCTGAGACTACTTGACAGGGCTGTACTCTACGCTTCCTTTCATAATATATCCCAGCGTCAACCAGGCCCGAGAGATACACGCACCTGCAGTGTTGGTCAGGAAATTTGAGCAACACTGTCAGAAACGCATCCATTAAGTGGATGAAACTCGACTGTGTGGTCCCAGTCTTCCCAACTGAGTCCACAGCAAACTCAACTCTGGGTAGGAGCCGGTCGGGGCAGAAAAACCCGTATGACTCGGATGGGATTCGAACCCACGACCTCCGAGCTCGGATCCGCGACGCTAACCACTTCGCCACGGCGGCTGGTTGATTCGAATATTTTGGGCAATCTCTTTCTCTCTCTCTCTGTTACGAATTTATTATTATTATTATTTTTTTTTAATTGAACTTTGATTTGATACACACTGGGAATGAATGTGTACAATTTGTTTGCTGGAAAGGAAGAGGGAAATGTTATTGTTCTGTTACCCCCTCCTCTCTCTCCTCTCTCTCCCTCCCTCTCTCTCACTCTGTGTTACGAATTTATTTGTTTTTGTTAAACTTCGATTTGATACACACTAGGAATGAATGTGTACAATTTGTTTGCTGGAAAGGAAGAGGAAATGTTATTGTTGTGTTACCCTCTCCAACCTTGTCAAAAGACCTCTTTAGTAATGACAATAAATATCAAAGTGTCAAAAGTGTGTGTGTGTGTGTGTGTGTGTGTGTGTGTGTGTGTGTGTGTGTGTGTGCGTGCGTGCGTGCGTGCGTGTGTGTGTGTGTGTGTGTGTGTGTGTGTGTGTGTGTATGAGAGAGAGAGAGAGAGAGAGAGAGAGAGAGAGAGAGAGAGAGAGAGAGAGAGAGAGAGAGAGAGAGAGAGAGAGTTCTGTGTATGGGTGTATTCGATGTCGTGTATACGAGTGTATATTTTTGTTACATATTTGCTGTGCTTTGTTTTTTTTTTCATTGTTTTTGCTGAGAAAACAGATTGCAACTCATCACATTACATAATTTTATTGAACACGTTTATTTTTAACATGAAACATATGACATTATTTTATAGTGAGGAATGAATTTTCTCACAACCAAACCGATTTCACCAAAATATATAAACAGACTTTGTTATTATTGTAGTAAGAAGCACATTCTTTCCTAATCACTGAAATATGATATGAGAAATAACTTGATACTGAAATTAATTTCACGGATTACCCATAAGCCCTCAATTGACGTGTACCTTTTCACAGATTCACGTATATTGTGCAATGGTCAAATCAATAACTATTCATATATTCACGTTTTTTTTCTTTGTTCTGACTTCTGATTTACACCGAAAACTATATTCCGGTCACGCATCATCGTCCAACAAACAACGAAACAAACAAACATCCCCTGCAATTCTGAGCATTTGAGTAGTAGAACACCACTGTGGTTAATTTCATTTTATAATAAACTAGATCAAGGAACCCTTTTCCAAAGTTCCTTATAGATTAGTTTGGTAACAACATACGTAGATGGAAGGGATGTTTCAAGAAAATTAGATTTCTCATTATTTCTTTTCTCAGCTATTTTTTATGTCTTGATTTCCTCATCATCAATATCCAGTTTTGACGGATACCTAACCACCAACACACACACAAATACATCTTTCCATCAAAGAGCAGATGTTCTCTTAACAAATAAGTCGATCTTTAAATGAAATGGAATAAATCGTTATATCCAGTTTTATCGTCCATAGGCCTACTAATAAAGACGTGGAAAGATGGAGATAACCATACTTGAAAAGGGGGGGGGGGGGGTGGGTGTGGGACGGTGTGGGGGGGGGGGGGGGGGGGGGGGGGGGGGGGGGGGGGGCTTGTAAGGGATCCGTTTAACACTGTAATGACATCACCAGGGCGAAAACGCATGAAAACAGGCACAGAAAATGGCGGTTTTTAAATACCCGGAGCAGGCCAAATTCGAATTTGCAACTATCCGTGTACCCTGCGTTGTATCACTGAGCCATTCGACCTTTAAGAAGCAACGTAACTATTATTCACACTTGCAGGCCTATTTCAAAACTCAGACAGATCAAAAAAGTGTAATATACTAGCCATACAAAGAAAATTTAATCCGCTTTATAGTCACCATTTTACGTCACTGCATCTCAGATGACGACATCTCATTTCGCAATACAACACCATGGCACGTACAACCCTTGCGGAAAACGTACAAAGCAGACTTACCGAGCAATTATTATCCGAGTGCCTTTGATTATCAAAAAATCCTAGTACTGTAAACTGTTGAAAACTACGCGGTCTTGAATTCTGGAGAGTGAATTTAAGTGGTGATGCATATGACTGAAGCCTTTGCAATTCCTTTTAGGTATTCTAAAATAAAAAATGACAGAAGCCTTTGAAATTCCTTTTAGGTATTCCAAAATCAAAATAATCAATATTTTGTTCTCACGAAACACTCTAATACTAGAGATGATCCCATCGAACTAAACAAACCCCATGGCTAAACCTTATCTTTGAACACATTACATTTCAAATTTTCACATTTTACATTTTTACAAACTGATCTGTCAGAAGTATTGTAATTACAATTTTCTTTTCAATGAATCAGACAAACACTGGAAAAATCAATGCTTCCCGGCAAATTGAAAGTTAACCAAAATATTGCATTTGCAAGACACCCCTTAAAATCACTTGAAACCAACAATTCAGATCTGACAGCACTGGCTTTAAAAATAAAAAGGCAATCAGGCCTGCATGCCAGTGTCTAACATGATACGACACACCACACATCACCGGCCAAACTTGTGAGGGGAGGCAGGAGGCTGATCGATGCGGTAAAGGAACTCGGCAATGTTGAAATAAGCGCGGTAGACCACGTCGTTGGGTGTGGTGTCGTAATGGTAATGCCCGCCTTGGCCGTGCTCGCTGAAGCAGTGGAAATGCTCAACTCGTAAATCCAGGTCCTGGGAACATCAATACGAGAACAACTGTGTGCATAACAAAGTGCAGTATAGCCCTCCCTTCCGTCTGCGCATCTGGATCAAACTTTTCCGTCGTTATCATCTGTTAACTTCCTGGAAAACCTACGAAGGAGAACAGCCAAGCCGATCAGCAGAAACATGCACTCGCAGTTTCCACAAGGGAAAAGTTGAGCTGCTCTTTCAAACGGAAGCAAGTTCATGTTTGAAGATGTTTCAGAAGACATAATAATACGTCGTGTGAAATGAAATCGAATCGCAAGCGCTGGTTCCGCTCTTTCACAAAAATCACATCGGAGATAGGGCAACTGGTAACAAATTGAAAGCTTGAATCCCAGTTGTAAATTCACGAACTCGTGTCTTCTTACGACCGTTAAGATGGTCAAAAAAAAAAAAAAAAAAAAAAAAAAAAAAAAAAAAAAAAAAAAAAAAACGGGCGCGGCGCCTGCCCTTTGACTCGGACAAATACATCGGTCACCTATCGCTCTCTCAGTCAACAAACA
>JADBJO010000019.1:822500-827500 GCA_016801955.1 Conus betulinus
TGTGTGTGTGTGTGCGTGAGCGAGTGTGATTGCGTGCGTGCGTGCATGGAGTAAGAGAGAGAGAGAGAGGAGAGAGAGAGAGAGAGAGAGAGAGAGAGAGAGGGGGGGGGGGGTTGCGCGCGCGCGTGTGTGTGAAAATCGGGATTCAATCAGTGTCTTGAAAGTAGAGGAGAGCGATAAATGTTTGTACAGGAAAGAAGTAAATATTGTTATATTTCTATAATGAAATATAAAACACGGCTTCTGTTGGGATAAGTTCATTTCTTAACTCCCAGGTACACGCATAAACCCAATGATTTAATTTGCGTTACAGCCGCCACGCCTTACAGACTGAACTTGATAGGAGAGAAGGAGAAAAAGGAGAGAACGAGAGGAAAACAAGAAAAGAAAGAAGTAAAAAATTGGTAAAGAATGCAAAATGAGATGCTTTGACCACAATTTTTCTTCTAGTTTGTCCTAACATGATACTTCGAAATACACACATATACAGGTAATACCACTCTCTGTTTACGTAATTTGTTTTAGACTTGAAGAAAAAAAAACAATTTGGAAAACGAAATGACAATTTCAAATAAGCAAACTGATGACACTTGGGAAGGGCGTATAAACTATTCTTTATTTGAAGATACTTGGAGTGTGTGTTGATACTGAATATGCCCACTGTATCACAGAGCAAATGTTGATAATAAGAGTTTCTGATGTATATACCCCCAATTAAGCTGTTCGGTAAAAATCAGTCAAGTCAAAAGGACTAAGCGTCTTGAACCCTCGAATATTGAAAGCAGGTCACAGGAGTACGTGACGGGCACTTGGGCGGTCAGGCATCTCCGCTCCTTTCTGTCCTCAGTCATGCTCGACCGGGCAGAGGTGTTATACTCAGTCCACCTCTTTACCTGGTGTGTCAAGGACTGCGACGGCCTGTTTCTGAAGTCTTCACCTTCCGCTGTTACCTCGAGGCATGATCTTGGACAGGAAGGGAATCATGGCGACAGGCGTGTCCGTACCGTTCTAGGCAAGCTTTGAACGACCGGTAAGAGACTAACTGCGAGGGGGGGCGCTTGTCAGTCAGCGTGTGTGCTGAAATGCTGCAAGATATAAAATGTTCGTTTCCATGTTCTTTGTGTGAGATGCAAGAGATTCGTCTGGTACTGAGTATGAACTATATTGCGTGAGATGCGAGAAATTCGCCAATTACACTTAGTATGGAGTACAGCGTGTGAGATGCAAAAAAAATTCGCCGGATCCCCCGCCTCCCCCTCCGGACCAAGCCAGCTCCATACCCCCCCCCCCCCCCCCCTCCCTTGCTCCGTGATCCGCTGTCCACGTCCAGCTCCCATATCCTAACAGATGACCGCAAGCCAATGACCAGCAGTCGCTCAGCTGACCTCCATTCCGTGTCTACTTGATCATGTTTTTCAGGGTGGTAGCGTTGAATCCCTGGATTTTGGCTTCGTTGCCGCTCAGGGGGCCGACGTCAACAGCGACACGCAGGTAGCGAAGGGGCCGACCTCTGATTGGCGTGGAGGTGCTGTAGTCCAGAGGCGTTTTCAAACATGGTGCCTTCCTAGTACCGCGAAGATCAAGAGCTAGAGGTCTGAGCAGCATCTAGTTCGTGCCACATTGAAGAACAAGAATAGAGAGAGTCATTCCTGTGAGTGATTGTTACATGTGTCCTTTGATATGATGTTCATCTTGTGCGCACTGATGTTGTATCATTCAGAATTCTTAACTTTCACAATGTGTGTGTGTGTGTGTGTGTGTGTGTGTTAAAGAAATTCTTTTTCCATTGCGTTCTTGGTGTGATCTCACGTCCTGTGGGCGTTGGATCAACCGCATATCATTCCGATCTTACGTCACTCAGCTTTTATCATTGTCGCCCAATCTAATGCCCTGTAACGAGTCTTGATTTCACCAGTCTTGCTCACCCTAAAACACGTTCTCCTGATCTTTATTTCTGCACCAATCGGATGCCCTGTAACAAGTCTTCATGTTACCAGTCTTGTTCCCCTAATCAAAACCCTCCTGATCTTTTATTTCTGCACTAATCGGATGCCCTGTAACAAGTCTTGATATTACCAGTCTTGCTCCCCTACAACAGACCTTCCTGATCTTTATTTCTGTACCAATCGGATGCTCTGTAACAAGTCTTCATGTTACCAGTCTTGCTCCCCTACAACAGACCCTCCTGATCTTTATTTCTGTACAATCGGAGCCCTGTAACAAGTCTTCATGTTACCAGTTTGTTTCCCCTACAACAGACCCTCCTGATCTTTATTTCTGTACCAATCGGATGCCCTGTAACAAGTCTTCATGTTACCAGTCTTGTTCCCCTACAACAGACCCTCCTGATCTTTTATTTCTGCACCAATCGGATGCCCTGTAACAAGTCTTCATGTTACCAGTCTTGTTCCCCTACAACAGACCCTCCTGATCTTTATTTCTGAAGCAGGCGAGTGCCCTCCTCATCCGTGGTTCATATCGTGTGTGTGTGTGTGTGTGTGTGTGTGTGTGTGTGTGTGTGTGTGTGTGTGTGTGTGTGAGAGAGAGAGAGAGAGAGAGAGAGAGAGAGAGAGAGAGAGAGAGAGAGAGAGAGCAATCCCAATTGCACACAATGACCCTCTCTACTCCAAAGCTCCTGTAACCTTGTTGTCTAAACCATGTTGTTTACAGCAGGAACCGAACCCAGAATCCCTGGATCAAAAGAACAAGTTGATCCGCCGAACAAGTGAGGACCATGTTTTAAACCAGTGACCCAAGTGTTCTTGCACGGTTCGAATCATTTTCCATCTTTAAATAGTGCTGTGTGTATGTCTTTTGCCCCTCAGCCGACACCATTCTCCTGTCCTCTAAGCTGAGCCATGATCAGACTTTTTGCCCAGGCTTATCTGATCTCTGAGGTTTGAGTGACGCCTTTTTTTCAAACCCTTGAGTGTCGTATTGTCAGCCTATTCCATGTGTCCTGAACAGTTCGTGATCTTTGAACAATTGTGTCCTTCAAGTAAAAACCTCAATATTTTCAGTACTGATAACGTCAGTCATCCAACACCTGCAACTGCGTGATATGTATCAATACAGAAAAACTTTGTTGCAATGTTTTGTCGACTAAAAGTTAAGATGCTCCCAGAACTGAAATATAACGCTTCAACAAAATGTACAGGCGGCGAAGCAAACCAATCAAGACATCATATTTTGCGCAAAATGTTTCCTCTTAGGATGTACCTACCATGTTTCTTAGTCATGTCTGTAATTGATTTTTTTCTCTGATACTAATCTTGCTTTTAGAGTTACCTCTTGTTTGCTGTATAGTCCGGTTAGATATTTGATTTAATACAATATTGGCAGTCTTTCTGTGATTACATGCAGACACTCACACCTGCTAACGCATACACGCATGCACTCACGCTTGTAAGCACACACACACACACACACGCACGCACACACACACACACACACACACACACACACACACACACACACACGCACGCACGCACGCACGCACGCATATGCACGCACAGACACACAGACACACAGACACACACACACACACACACACACACACACACATTCACGCACACACACACATTCTCTCTCTCTCTTCTCTTCCTCTCTCTTGTTTAATATCACATAATCTTGCGTAAAACTAACTTAAAATGAAAGTACTACTACTACTACTGGAAAAAGTGATCAGTGTATCGCGTATGGGGGTTTGTCTACAACATGGCAAAGTTTTCCTTGGAAAAGTGGAATCTTAACTCGCGCACTCTTTTATACTTAAGCTGGCCTTTAATAACCGTCGTTTGTCTTAAGTCCTTGGTTATGGTTAGGTCAGCATCATCATCCTAATCATCATCATAACCATCGCGTCATTGTCAGAATAATCTAGACAGTCATTATTCACTACCTTGGTGGTACTGTTACCATCACAGACATCATCATCAGATGTCATGATGCTGGTCATTATAACGACGACGATGATGATAAAGACGATAAGAGGGAAGAAAAGGAAGACTGCAGTGCTGTGAGCACATACCTTGTCCCGCTGGACAAGAGGCAGGAGGTAAGGGGGACCACCCACGTCAGCCAGTCGAGGACTGCCACACAGACCTGAAGGGGAAAAAAAACTCGGTTGTTGTAAGAGTGAAATTTTCACCCTCTCTCTCTCTCTCGTTATTAATACTCGGTCTTCTTCCGTCTCTGTCTGTCTGTCTGCCTCTGTCTGTCTGTCGTTATTAATACTCCGTCTTCGGTGTACCTCTGTCTGCCCGTCTGTCTGGAAGTCTGTCCGTCCCTGTCTGCCCCCCCCCCCCCCCCTCTCTCTCTCTCTCTCTCTGACACACACATACAAACGCGCGCGCGCACACACACACACACATTTCAGGGCCGGACCATTTCATCCAGATGACGAGGGAATGGACGGAGAGGTGAGGTGTGCAATATATTTTAAAGGTCTACGGTAGCCAAAAGGTCTTCGAGTGTATAAGGCGAATGGGGAAGTGTGAAGAAAGGCAGTGCACGATCAGGACATTGTCTACAATACGTTTCTGTGACAACCCACATTTACACAAGAGAGAGAGAGAGAGAGAGAGAGAGAGAGAGAGAGAGAGAGAGAGAGAGAGAGAGAGAGAGAGAGAGAGAGAGAGAGAGAGAGAGACTCTCTCTCTCTCTCTCTCTCTCTCTCTCTCTCACACACACACACACACACACACACACACACACACACACTGAACTGAACTGAAACAATTTATCGTCAGACTAACCATAGGTTGTACTGACAACACACACACACACACACACACACACACACACACACACACACACACACACACACACACACACACACACATTTTCACCCATCCAGCGCGGTTTGACAGAGAAATCTCTACGTCAAACGAATTGATTTCTTGGTGTGGGAGTCCCTGAAACTGAAAGCCCTCAATCCCCCCGAGGGAACGAGGACACATAGAGTACACGACCGTTCCATGGTCACACTGAGCCACAAA
>JADBJO010000019.1:840000-860000 GCA_016801955.1 Conus betulinus
CACACACACACACACACACACACACACACACACACACACACACACACACACACACACACAACAAAAGGGTGGTTATTAAGATGATAGCAGTTATATGTGGGGATATTAGTAATGATAAATAATGATTGGAGAGGAATAGAACTGATCAATGGGTGAAGAGCTATCGTTGTTGCTGGGGGGGGAAAGATATAGAGGGAGGGAGGGAAGGGGGGAGGGAAAGCTCCTATCTTTACACCCTCACATACAGGGACGAGGGATGGGAAACTCATGCTCTCAGTGTTACAGGAAAGTAAACAGTACTGTTGGATGGTGCTCATTGTCATAAGTGAACTAATGTGTTGGCTTTAATATGATAAGGCTGGTTGGGGGAAAATGGAAATGATCAATAACAAAAGCGATAGCATGTCTTAAAAAAAAAAAAAACTCACATACAAAGGGGTAACGTACATGTAAAAGGATTTTTGGTGGATGATGATCATAGTGAGGCTAATTGTGTGAAGTGGAATAGTGTTGGTATGAATATAATAGTATCATCATATAATACTACTGGTTGGAAAGAAAATGAATGGAAATGATCGATGAGAAAAGGGTTGACATGCCAACAACTACAGAAACAACATTAGTTGTGTGTGTGTGTGTGTGTGTGTGTGTGTGTGTGTGTGTGTGTGTGTGTGTGTGTGTGTGTGTGTGTGTGTGTGTGTGCCACTTCTGTTCCTTACCACTAAGCACTGTTATCAATCTCCATAATCGCTACCATCACTAATATATCATACCATTAAGCAATAATTACAAAACAAACAAGCAAACAAATCCTACTGATTTACTACCCTCCACCCCCTTTTTCTCTCTCCCCTTCAATGTTTAGCCCACTATTAACACTGCAAATATTATCATCATCACATTATATATATATATATATATATATATATATATATATTTGTTAAAAATAGGATGGTGAAAGGAAGTTTTAAAATCAACAGATCTGTTTCGAGCGCTGGCTCTCCTTCCTTTTTACCATCCTATTTTAACAGATGTTGCTCCCAAGGGGTTGAGCACTTTAAGAATTTTATTAGGCATTTTAGCTGTATCTCTCTCTCTCTCTCTCTCTCTCTCTCTCTCTATATATATATATATATATATATATATATATATAAACAAACAAACAAACAGATTAACGATATGATATTCCTCCCCTTATCATTTACGTTTTCATCATCGCCAACATTATCACTATTACTGATATTGTTACCATTGTCATCGTTATTACTTCAACTCCCATGATCCCTTCTTAACGGGCTCGTTTTCATCCCACACCCATTTTGCACTGAATGTGAGAAGAGAAGTGGTTGCTCGTTCTTCGTTTTCATTGTCTAAATGTTTGTTTTTGCCTGAAGAGACCCAAGAGGTCGAAATGCGTCATGTTTTGTTCTGTAACCTGTTTGTCTGTATTGTCTGGCGGAATTAATGCTGTTTCAATTAAAAATTTGACGTATTTTTGTCAGTCTTGGAATATGATGATTACGACGCCTGCGAGAACTGTGCATTCGTAGTTCAAGCAGTTATCCTGACTTGTTGATCATGTTTGTGCTGTCTTTATCTGAAAAGATTGAGGTTAAAATGGCAAGTCATGCTGCAGTCACTATAATCGTTCAGTTATGTTTGCGTCTTAGAGAGACTCCTCGTTTGAGTCCATGTCTCCTTTCTTTACAGACCTCAGAAGTGCTTCAGTCTGATGCAAGGTTGTATGGGTTAGACACAAACTGAACAAAATACAACAACAGATCGTGCTCCGCTCACATCGCACCCAGCCATCATCAGTACGATGCTGGTCAAAGGGAAGTAGTGCTCTTTGTCCATTCCATTCCTTTAAACTAGATTTGGAAGAAATCATTTTAGAAAAGAGTTTTTTTAGAGCATTGTAACGGAGCTGTTGGTAATGTGACCGAAACAGCAACACAATATTTGGCACTTTTGTTTCAGGATACAGACGAAACGTCCGTTCAAAAGCGTGTCCCCAAAATAATGGATATCAAGGCGCGCGTTATGCTTCTCATGGCAATGATTGTGGTCCTTCTGTCACTTACATGGTCGGCTAATTCTTCACATTCTGCTGCTACACTTCCACGTCATCAGCCTGGTAAACTTTCGCCGAGTGGAGAACCTGTCTGCCTGAAAGACGTCTGCAGGTGTTATCGCACAACAGCCGTCTGTTCCAGACACTACGGACGGCTGAAATACGTTCCCAAACTGCCTGATACCATCCAGACGCTGATTTTCTCCTACAACAACTTGACAAAGATTTCGCACGATAACTTTTTTCTACAATGTGACGAGAATTGTTTCCTTGAGTCTTGAAAACAATGGTCTGGAATACATCAGTCGTGGGAGCGTTTCGTATGTTGACTGCTTTGCAGTCATTGTATCTGAGCTACAACAGGTTGGGTTATGGTGCAATTACTCCAGTGTTCAGGGCTGAAAGACTGTCAAATCTGTATTTGACGCACATGAATCTTGGACCTATACCTGACAATTGGTTCTTGGAAAAGCCGGTACCACCATTACAGAAGCTGGACTTGGGCGGAAATCGTCTGCATCACCTTAGGTTGTCGACACTGTCATCACTGGAGGAACTGAAACATTTAATCGTAGACAACAGCCATATATACGATATCACAAGTGTTTATGTTCCTCAGTTAACGTATCTTGAACTGCAGGCAAATGCTTTGTTTGCTTTACCCCCAAGTCTTGTTCAAATGGGACTTCTTTATTTCCAATGCTTCGGAAAATTTCCTTTGCTCTGAACAAGTTTTCGGGATTCAGTGGAGAGACATGTCTTCCAGAGCTGAAATCTCTTGATCTCAGTAGGAATCCAATAGAAGTACTAAAGACCGACATGTTTAGCAGCACTAGGTTTCCCAGTTTGACTCAGTTATCACTTCAGACAGTGCGAACACTAACAAACCTACAAACGTTTCGCTTTTCGCAGCTCGAGTCTTAAGAAATTATCATTGATGTACTGCAGTATTCCCTTCAGAGCTGATACTGTTCATCGTGATCTTTTTGCTGGCATTCCAAATTTGGAATATCTACAGATAAGTCACAACTTTGGCAGCGGCGTTCCAGAGGAAAAATTCAGCCGTTTATTCGGTTCACTAAAAAAACTAAGACATCTCTTTATGGGGGCCAATGACATATCCTCGATCAGCAAGAACAAATTTTGTAATTTGACATCCTTGACAAGAATTGATTTGTACTGGAACAAAATTGAAGAGATTCCCGATGGAACTTTTGACTGCTTGGACAATCTGGAAGAGCTGACTTTCAATTACAATCAGATACAAGTAATTCGTGAAACGACTTTTAGTACAGCGACGATCGAGCGATTGCATCATTTGGATCTGAGTGGAAACCCTCTTGTGTGTGACTGCAACCTTCTCTGGTTTCAGAGGTGGTTTCTTTCTTCACCGTCGCTGTTTCATTCGAAGTATGGGGATTACACATGCGAAAATATGAACAATATGCCATTCTATTCTTTCGTTTTGAGTGACCAAACTTGCATATTCAGTCCCGAAACAAACCAAATCATAATTGCATGTACATTGATCTTTCTGTGTCTGATTCTCTTCGCTTCCAAAGTCTACCAGTACCGTTGGCACATTCGCCTCTTGCTGGGCTTTCCGTGGACACAGTCAGATCATGAGGAGACGACTCCTTGTGGAGAACTTTACCTACGACGTTTTCCTGTCGTACGCCGAAGAAGACGAGGTGTGGATTGTGCAGCATCTTCTACCTCATTTGGAAGGGAGGCAAGGGCTCCGGGTGTGCTTCCACAAACGAGATTTTCTTCCCGGAAAAATTCTGGACAACATCGTGGACAGCGTGAAGGGCAGCAAGAAGTTTGTGTTGGTCTTCTCCAAGCATTTCGCCAAGAGTCGCTGGTGTCAGTTTGAGCTGGATTTGTGTCTTGGTCACGTGCTGGACATGATGATGACGCCTTGGTAGTGTTATTGCTGGATGACGCGTCGTCACGTGACCTGACCAGCACCATGACGGCAGTGCTTCAGACCACGACTTACATACGGTGGGAGGAGGAGTGTCCTCACGTCATTGACTCCTTCTGGAGGCGACTGGAGTTATCATTGCGGAAATTTTTGCCTTGAAAAGTGTTTCATAATGCTGTTGAGCTAACGGAAAACACTTTTGTTATCCAACAGAGATCCAAAGTGCAGAAAAGAAAAGGAGTGTAGACCTATCATTGTGCCACTGAAGAAAAGAAGGCAGCAAATTTGACAGGAATTTGACCGTTGTGGTCTGATCTGCACTGGAGCCAGTGCCTTTTGTGTTCTCCGTATGAAATTAAGTGAATCCCCCCTTCGAGGATCTAAGCACGTTTCTCTCTTCTCCATCTCTGTCTTATGATTACAGTTATTGAGGCAGACTTCGTTTCTTCCCCCGACCTGCAATGGTCATTAAGGTGTTATTGGAGGGGGGATACTGACACAGTTTGTCTTTTCATAATCGTGAATTATAGTCCCCTAAAGAGGGTTGGTATGTGCGTCCTGTGTAAGCTGAATTATACCAGACAGTACGAAACACCACTGAAGTGATCAGCAGCAATATTCTCTATGATCTGCTGACAGATTGACATTGATCACTTCATGTGGACTGCTGAATTAGGCAGTGTATAGCAACCAACCAATATGTTTCTGTGTAGGAGGATAGGAGCACTCCCTTCCTCGCCATTTGCTGTCACACACACACACACACACACACACACACACACACATGCACACACACACGCACACACACACACACACGCACGCACGCACGCACGCACGCACGCACGCACACACACACACACACACACACACACACACACACACACACGCACGCGCGCGCGCGCACGCACGCACGCACTCACAACGTTCTGTACGATTATGACTGTTGTGGTGTTATTCCTGCCTTGCACTGTTTTTTTTATCCTCTTTTCTCTGTTTTAAAGCAGTGATGTAGTGTTCAATAATTGCAGCTGAAACAATCTCACACATTTCAAAGCTGAACAGAACTCTTCATTTTTCGCTAGCTCACAGTGAATATGCTCCTGTTCGCCTGGTTTGGAATGTCCATGCGTCTTAATAAATGTCATAAATTCATTCTTAAGACATTCATTCCCGTGTTGACGAATGATGCATGTAGAAGGTGAAGAAGTGGGCATGTAAGTGTAAATATCAATCCCTTCATTGACAGCTTGTTGGGTCTATTATAACCGGCTCGATAACAGGATTATTTGCTTGACCTGCCTAAAGTATGTGTGTTCCTGGGCAATACTGTACAGTAAACTTGGTCTGCTAGTTCATCTACGCTACGTCAACAGGTATATTCGAATAAAATGAGTACTAACACAAGTTGGACAGCTTTTTCCGACAGGGACGATTTTTATTTTCAGGCTTTCGCCACAAGCGCTTCATCAGGCTCTCTCTCTCTCTCTCTCTCTCTCTCTCTCTCTCTCTCTCTCTCTCTCTCTCTCTCTCTCTCTCCGTATGTATGTATACACATATATATCAATATCTATCTATCTAGCTAGCTAGCTGTATGCGTTTGTGTGTGCGTGCGTGTGGGTGTGCGTGTGCGTGTGTGTGTGTGTGTGTGTGTGTGTGTGTGTGTGTGTGCAGAGAGAGAGAGAGAGAGAGAGAGAGAGAGAGAGAGAGAGAGAGAGAGAGAGAGAGAGAGAGAGAGAGAGAGAGAGAGATACATACATAGACAGACAGACAGAGAGACAGACAGACAAATGTATAGATAGATAGATAGATAGATAGGCTATCTTTCCCATCGTCCCCCATTCCCTGTCTTTCTCAACAATCACCCACACACCCACCCACTCTCCTCATTGGTCCTAGATCTCCCCCGCCCCCTCCCTACTACCCCTACTGCCGTCTCACCTTCTTCCCCCCGTTCCCGTCCTCCACGTTCCCTCTATCTCTCAACCTCCTCTTCGTCCTTTCCCCCAAACCCCAACCACGTGCTCCAACCTCCCCTCTTGCCAACCTGGTCCCCCTGCCTCTCCCCCCCCCACCCCCATGCGAACCTGGTTCCCCTGTCTCTCCCCCATGCCAACCTGGCCCCCCATGCCTCTCCCCCAGGCCAACCTGGTCTCCCTGCCTCCCCCCCATGCCAACCTGGTCCCCCCTGCCTCTCTCCATGCCAACCTGGTCCCCCTGCCTCTCCCCCATGCCAACCTGGTCCCCCTGCTTCTCCCCCATGCCAACCCTGGTCCCCCTGCCTCTCCCCCATGCCACCTAGTCCCCCTGCCTCTCCCCCATGCCAACTTGGTTCCCCCCCCTGCCTCTCCCCCATGCCACCTAGTCCCCTGCCTCTCCCCCATGCCAACTTGGTCCCTCCCCCTGCCTCTCCCCCCATGCCAACTTGGTCCCTCCCCCTGCCTCTCCCCCATGCCACTTGGTCCCTCCCCTGCCTCTCCCCCATGCCACCTAGTCCTCTGCCTCTCCCCCATGCCAACTTGGTCCCTCCCCCTGCCGCCTCCCCCATGCCAACTTGGTCCCTCCCCCTGCCTCCCCCATGCCACCTAGTCCCCTGCCTCTCCCCCATGCCACCTAGTCCCCTGCCTCTCCCCCATGCCAACTTGGTCCCTCCCCCCTGCCTCTCCCCCATGCCACCTAGTCCCCTGCCTCTCCCCCATGCCACCTAGTCCCCTGCCCTCCCCCATGCCAACTTGGTCCCTCCCCCTGCCTCTCCCCCATGCCAACTTGGTCCCTCCCCCTGCCTCTCCCCCATGCCAACTTGGTCCCCTCCCCCTGCCTCTCCCCCATGCCAACTTGGTCCCTCCCCCTGCCTCTCCCCCATGCCAACTTGGTCCCTCCCCCTGCCCTCTCCCCCATGCCACCTAGTCCCCTGCCTCTCCCCCATGCCAACTTGGTCCCTCCCCCTGCCTCTCCCCATGCCAACTTGGTCCCCCCCTGCCTCTCCCCCATGCCAACTTGGTCCCTCCCCCTGCCTCTCCCCATGCCACCTAGTCCCCTGCCTCTCCCCCATGCCAACTTGGTCTCTCCCCCTGCCTCTCTCCCCATGCCAACTTGGTCCCCCCCCCTGCCTCTCCCCCATGCCACCTAGTCCCCTGCCTCTCCCCCATGCCACCTAGTCCCCCTGCCTCTCCCCCATGCCAAACTTGGTCCCCTCCCCCTGCCTCTCCCCATGCCACCCTAGTCCCCCCTGCCTCTCCCCCATGCCACCTAGTCCCCCTGCCTCTCCCCCATGCCAACTTGGTCCCTCCCCCTGCCTCTCCCCCATGCCACCTAGTCCCCCTGCCCCCCATGCCAACTTGGTGGTCCCCCCTGCCTCTCCCCATGCCAACTTGGTCCCCCCCCCCTGCCTCTCCCCCATGCCACCTAGTCCCCTGCCTCTCCCCATGCCACCTAGTCCCCTGCCTCCCCATGCCACCTAGTCCCCTGCCTCTCCCCCATGCCAACTTGGTCCCTCCCCTGCCTCTCCCCCATGCCAACTTGGTCCCTCCCCCTGCCTCTCCCCCATGCCACCTAGTCCCCTGCCTCTCCCCCATGCCACCTAGTCCCCTGCCTCTCCCCCATGCCACCTAGTCCCCTGCCTCTCCCCCATGCCAACTTGGTCCCTCCCCCTGCCTCTCCCCCATGCCAACTTGGTCCCTCCCCCTGCCTGCCTCTCCCCATGCCACCTAGTCCCCCCCTGCCTCTCTCCCCCATGCCACCTAGTCCCCCCCCTGCCTCTCCCCCATGCCACCTAGTCCCCCTGCCTCTCCCCCCATGCCACCCAGTCCCCTGCCTGCCTCTCCCCATGCCAACTTGGTTCCCCTGCCTCCCCCCCCCCCCATGCCAACCTGGTCCCCCTGCCTCTTCCCCATGCTAACCTAGTCCCCCTGCCTCTCCCCCATTCCCATCCCTCCTTTCACAATCTTCCCCCACCCTCACCCACCCCATATCCCTACGCCCTTTGCCTTAGATCCACTCTGAATCCCTTGAACAAAGAAAAAATGTCTGAAGTCGGGATAATACCCTATGCCCCCCCTCCAACCCTCCATACACACATACAAATCTCTCTTTCTTCTATCTCTAGCTCTCTCTGTCACTCTCTCTTTCTGTCTTTCTCTCTGTCTGTCTCTCTGTCTGTTTCTTTCTCTGTCTGTCTGTCTGTCTGTCTGTGTCTGTGTCTGTCTGTCTGTCTGTCTGTCTGTCTCTCTCTCTCTCTCTCTCTCTCTCTCTCTCTCTCTCTCTCTCTCTCAACTGATATCTATTTAGGCTGATAGTAAGTACGGTATTTTTATTTATACTAACGCGTGCTCTAGGTCGCTTTGAATACCGACATTTTTTTTTTTTTCGCTTCGCAATATGATCGGTTTAAAATGCGTCCAATGCGATTTCTGGCAAAAAAATGATTTATTCTTGATTTGCCTAGTATGCTTATAGATTCATTAACATTTGAATGGCAGATTTAGTTTTATTGCCTTGTATGTTGATAGTTCTATATAAGCCATTGTTGTGTTGTTGTTGTTGTTCTGTTTAGCCATAGCGCAGGTAAGATAATTAGTACTGTCAATAGTGATGATTATAGTATCATTGTAATGAGTATGGTGATCATGCCTGCGACGACTATTCTGAATTTTTGCGACATGCTACCACCATTTTTAACATTTCAACAGCTTCAGGTGATGGAAGTGTGGCAAGTCGTACTGCATTAGTGAAATCGCTCAGTGATGTCTGAGTCTCAGATCCAAATTGTCACCACAGCTGCATTTCTCGTTGGGAACAAGTATTTCACTTCGCATGCACACGGGTACAAGCCGTGGAACACCTCCGCCAACCAGACACAAATGGGACAGTGGGCGACATGCCCCCTTTGTCACAAGACTTAAAAAAAAAATGCCGTAGACTGACTCGAGGTCGAATGTATATGATTCAGACATACATTGGCCTCATGAGGAAAACGTATACCAAAACTGACCAACCCACTGAAACTGGTGGCGCAATGATACGTGAATGGTGGCAATTAGTTTACAACTTTCCACTATATTCCTTTGAGGTCAATCTGGATTTTTGGGGAAGAAAATGAACTGTGCATATATAGTATATGTCACAATGCTGTTGCTTTTGGCAGTGTCACCAAAATGGCAAGTAATGGCTATAATCTTGTTACAGAACGCGGACGAAGGATTCTTTTGAAAGCGGGGTCCAAAAACATGGATGTCAAGGTACGCCTATTTCTCCTCTTTATAGTGAGTGTTTCCCTTCTGTCAGTAAGCTGGTCCATCAATACTTCAGGCCTTGCTGCCGCCTTTCCACATCGTCAGCCACATCAACCTTGGCAGGATGGAAATCTGGTTTGCTTGAAAGACGTGTGCAGATGCAACCACACAACGGCCAACTGCTCCAGGAACTACGGGCGGTTGCACTACGTTCCCAAATTACCTGACACCATTCAGACTCTGATTTTCTCCTACAACAATTTGACGCAGATCTCGAACGATAACTTCTTCTACAATGTGACCAGAATTGTGGCGTTGAACCTCGAGAACAACGGACTGGAATATATCAGCTGTGGTGCCTTTCAACAGTTGACTGCTTTGCAAGAACTGTATCTTGGCCACAACAGACTGGGTTATGAGATGATTTCTCCAGTCTTCCGGGCTGAAAGACTGTCAACCCTGTTCTTGACAGACATGGGCCTCGGACCTATCCCCGAAACATGGTTCCTGCAAAAACCAATGCCACCTCTACAGAAGTTGGATCTAAGCGGAAATAATCTGCAGCACCTGAATTTTTCGACATTGTCCTCACTGGAGGAACTGACCCACTTAATTGTTGACAACAGCCGTGTATACACTACCACGAGTGTCTACATTCCCCAGTTAGAATTTCTCGAACTGAGGTCGAATGCTTTGTTTGATTTACCTGAATCTTGTAGTAACGGGGCTTCGTTTATTCCCATGCTTCAGGGATTTCCTTTGCTCTGAACAAATTCTCCAGATTCATCAGAGATCTCTGTCTTCCGCAGCTGAAATTTTTTGACCTCAGTAGAAATCCCGTGCAGGTGGTGACAACGGACATGTTTAACAGTCACAGATTTCCCAGTCTGATACAACTGTCACTGGAGTCTGTATTGACATTGAGGGAACTCCAACAGTATGCATTTCGAAGCCCCACTCTGAGGAAGCGTCGCTGATGTACTGTGGTGTTCCCTTCAGGGCTGATTATGTTCATCCAGACATTTTCGCTGGCATACCCAACTTGGATTACTTGCAGATCAGCCACAACCTCGGCACTGGCATTCCGGATGAAAAATTCAGCCGCTTATTTGGCTCGCTGACGAAAAACTGAGGCATTTTTTCATGGGGGCCAACGATGTCTATTCCATTAGCAGAAACACATTTTCTAATTTAACATCTTTAACAAAACTCGAGTTCTATTTGAATAAGATTATTGAGATCCCCGACGGGACTTTTGATTCCTTGGAAAAACTGGAAGAAATCACCTTCAATTATAATCAGATCCAAGTCATTCGTGAGACGACTTTCAATGAAGCAACACGTCGACGATTACGCCATTTGGACATCAGCGATAATCCTTTTATATGCGACTGTCACCTTCTCTGGTTCCAGAAGTGGTTTCTTTCTTCCTGGTCACTGTTTAGTTCGAAGTATGGCAACTATACATGTCAAAACATGAATAACCTTCCTTTGGAATCTTTGGTTCTGACAGAGCAAAACTGCATATTCAGTCCCGAAACAAACCAAATCATAATTGCATGTACACTGATCTTTCTGTGTCTGATTCTCTTCGCTTCCAAAGTCTACCAGTACCGTTGGCACATTCGCCTCTTGCTGGCTTTCCGTGGACACAGTCAGATCATGAGGAGACGACTCCTTGTGGAGAACTTTACCTACGACGTTTTCCTGTCGTACGCCGAAGAAGATGAGGTGTGGATTCTGCAGCATCTTCTGCCTCATTTGGAAGGAAGGCAAGGGCTCCGGGTGTGCTTCCACAAACGAGACTTTCTTCCGGGAAGAAACATTCTGGACAACATCGTGGACAGCGTGAAGGGCAGCAAGAAGTTTGTGTTGGTCTTCTCAAGCATTTCGCCAAGAGTCGCTGGTGTCAGTTTGAGCTGGATTTGTGTCTTGGTCACGTGCTGGACAATGACGACGCCTTGGTAGTGTTATTGCTGGATGACGCGTCGTCACGTGACCTGACCAGCACCATGACGGCAGTGCTTCAGACCACGACTTACATACGGTGGGAGGAGTGTCCTCACGTCATTGACTCCTTCTGGAGGCGACTGGAGTTGTCATTGCGGGAAATTTTACATTGAGAGAGGTCAGTTTTCACAATATGCTAAACCAATGGTACATATTTTCGATATCCAACAGAAAAGAGTGCGGAAAAAGGGAATGTAGACCTATCATTATACCACTGAACAAAAGAAGACACCAATTTTGACAAAGTCTTGACAGAGCAATTATTGTCAGAACCGGAACCAGTGCGTCAGTGTTTTTTGTATGAAGTAAAGTGACCCCCCCTCCTTTTCTCCTTTGAGGATTTAGTACGTCTTTCTCTTCTCCATCTCTGTCTGATGATTACAATCATAAAGACCCATTTCCCTTTATCTGCAATGGTCACTTGGGTGCTGTTGACGCCGAATTCGAGAAGATAAATAATCACTCGTTCCTCGTTTTCGTTGCCCTGAAAGTTGTTTATCTTGCCTTGAGAAGACCTGAGAGGTCGAAACGCACGACGTTTTGTCTTGTAATTTGTTTGTGCATGTTAACCGGCGGAGTTAGTTACTTAAAACTACTTGTAAGATTTGTTTCTGTTTCAGCCTGCAGTCACCTCTCTTTAAACCTGTATTATTCGAGTCAAAGATGCTTTGAAAAAAAAAAAAAAAAAAAAAACACTTTGACATCAAAAATTATTTGGCATCATTGCAGATCTATCGGATTTCCTTTCATTACCTTCGGAATCTTCTGTGTATTGCACAATATCTTATATAGAGCTGGATCTACATGACACACATGTTAATGGTGACTTGTGAAAAATAGTATTTCTTGCAATTTCAACTCTGAGAAACTTTCTCTACATATATTTTTTTTGTAGGAAACGAATGATTTTGAACTGATTTTTTTTTATGTTGATTCAGCAAACGTTTTCTGAGATCGATGTAGCTAAATGAATCCTTAGCTGGCAGCAAAGTATTTTACACTTTACTTCAATGTCGAAATAACTGCTGATTTTTCCATACGTTTGCCTTTCTAGTGGAAGCCGGGGGAAGCCAGAAAAGGGGGAGGGTACGGCGAGAAGAAAGGGAGGTGGAAATGGCCTCTAAAATGCATAGGGTTCTTTCACACAGTATTGAAGAATATGTCACCGGTGATCGCCGTTTTCTTTGTTAAACATCATTCGAACTTAACCGAATCGAAAACTTCAAACCTAAATCCGCTTAATTCAATTTCTTCACTTTGATATCACTTTTTTTTTCATTGGTTATCAACAGATCTGTTTTACAGAAGGCACTCGGCCATATACAAGTATTTCTTGAGAAATGAAAAAAAAAAAAAATGAAAATCGAGGTTAAAGCAGATGAAACCTGAGCTACTGTGTCATGAGGAACAACCCGTGTGATGTATACGTTATCGTTATTAAGAGAGAGAGAGAGAGAGAGAGAGAGAGAGAGAGAGAGAGAGAGAGGACCTATATATATATATATATATATATATATATATATATATATATATATATATATATATATATATATGAGAGAGGGAGAGAGGGGGGAGATCTCTCTCTCTCTCTCTCTCTCTCTCTCTCTCTCTCTCTCTCTCTCTCTCTCTCAAAAGAGTTCTCTCAAAAGAGTTGACCAGCGCGTTGGTATTAAGCGTAGATCAGGCATTTGCCATCTTCAACGTCTCGCCACGAGGCGCATGAATCCCCATTCCTTCCTAATTAACTGACGTGTTCCGCTCCCATTCCCTTCCTCCTTCCTAATTAACTGACGTGTTCCGCTCCCATTCCTTCCTTCCTAATTAACTGACATGTTCCGCTCCCATTCCTTCCTTCCTAATTAACTGACATGTTCTGCTCCCATTCCTTCCTTCCTAATTATAACTGACATGTTCTGCTCTATCCCGTCTTTCTCTGCGCCGTCCCGACCCACTCATCTGTGTTTGGTGAAAGAAACTCTCCATGTCCCATCCTGGAGATTCTCGCTATTTATTTCACAACAGAACGGAAACAACCCAAAAACATGCTTTCGAACTTTACTTCAGCCATTATCAAAAAACATCAATGACACAGATTAATGACAAAATTGATTTGAACAGCATGTTTTGTGTCACTCAAGTCCACTACCCATCTTTTCAAAAGTCAGAACGCCAGAGATACACAAAAAACACAGTCAGTAACGTGTGTGTCCGCCATTTGCGTGGATGCACGCGATGCACCTTTGCCTCATTGATGAGATCAGAGTCAGAGTCCTCAGAGTCATCTGGGGTATTGCTGCCACTCCTGCTCAAGGAACTGGAACAGCTGGTTGAGGTCAACTGGCGGGGGGTGATTGCTTCGAAGTCGCCGGCCCAGCACGTCCCATAGGTGCTCGATTGGATTAAGGTCCGGTGAGCAGGCTGGCCAGTCCATGTGGATCACGTGTTGCTGCTGAAGAAAGTTGTTGACGACTCGAGCCCTGTGAGGTCTGGCGTTGTCGTTGAAGTACCGCGCCTGGTCCAATAGCTTGCAGCGCTGGCAGCACAAGGGGCTGCAGGATGCCATCCCTGTAGCCCACACCGTTGAGGTTGCCTTGCACCATGTGCAGGGGGGGTTCTGTAGTTCCGTGCCATCCCTCCCCCACACCATTATGGATCCACCACCATAGCGATCACGCTCGCTCACGAGACCATCGTGATAGCGTTCTCCTTGCCGCCGCCAGACACGGTTCCTGCCGTCATGAAATGATAAGGCAAAGCGGGGGACTCGTCAGTAAACAATACTCTTGCCCACTGATCTCTGGTCCATGCTAAGTGACGCTGGGCCCAAGCCAAACGAGCAGCACGGTGAGCTGGTGTCAGGACAGGACGGACGGCTGGTCGTCTTGAGCGCAGGTGTGCCCTCTCTCAACCGGTTCCGAATGGTCTGGTCACTGACGGTGACATTGCCGGCTGCTTGCAGCTGCCCCCTGAGTGTGTCGGAAGTGGCCGTTCTCTGCCTCAGAGCCGACACAGGACAACAAACCTGTCCTGCTGCCTGGAGGTGGACCTTGGGCGTCCTGGACGTCTTCGCTCAGCAACACTTCCTGTCTGGTTGAAGCGGTCTCTCAAAGTCTGAATGACTGAATGGGGGACTGACTGACAGTCGACGACCACCTCTCGCCCCCCACGCCCTCCTGAAGCCACGCAATTGCCCGCCCTTGGTCATCCTGACTCAGTCGTTGTCTCCGAGGCATGGTTGCAAAAGTGCCGTAAACACAGGCATAAATGCCCACCAGTCTCTCAAAACTGGCTGACCTGTGTTGATAAGACATGGGTTGCACGTGCATTGCAGTATTCCTCCTGCAGTTCAGATGTGCTCTGTTGCACAGGCCTGTTTGATTTGCTTTTTTTTTTTTTTCGTGCAGTATGTGCACATTTCAGTTCACCGCTGTGATGTGCATGACACAGACTGAGTTGATTTCTGATCAAATTCAAGTTGACTGATCCTTCACTGTTTTTTTTTGTTTGTTTTTTTTTTTTTCCATTCCAGACTAGTTTCCATTCTAACAAGAGCCTGCTGGCAGGGCTGTGCAATAATCTTTCACAGGATGAAATGTTTAACGGTCAAGTTGGATTCTCATGATTCCTTTTCTTTTCATTTTTATTTCTGGCATTTATGCGGTGCAATAGCACATTGGTCCACCCGTTCTTTCTCCACTATATCCCCAATTTTACTGGTTATTTTTTTTTGTTTGCTTGCTATTGCACGTACACTATCAAAACTTTTCAACGCACTTTTATTGAAACATTCGTTCTGAACAATTTATCAAAATAATTTTTTTTACATGGTATCAGGCTGCTGATATGTGCATCAGCAGAAGAATTTGCCAGCAAGACCCAGATCTATGATGTTCCGTTTGTCATACGACAAGAACCAAAAGATCACCAGTCACATCTCATAACATATGGTTAGTCTGAGCAATACTTGAGAGTCTGTCTTTTTCTTATAATACTATCTGTCAACCTTTCTCACACTGAGAGTTATCTCACATTTTCCGTACACTGGCACATGATTATTCATACGCACAGACTAAGTTTGTTGTCTTGTCATGACCTCTGCAACCTGTGTGGGGAAAGTTTCCTATCATAACTGTCTGATATTGTCATGTAATACTTGGTTTGGGATCAAGATCTATCGTATGGCCACAGCTTCTCCATTCGTCCTTACTAAACTTACCAGCGTAAGAATTTGTGTTTACAACTGCCCTAGAAGTAGTTTCAGCAACATTTAGGTAGTTGGTGATAGACAGACGTGGTGAAAAATCATTTGCTGTTTATTGTTTTCCTTTGCTTTATTCCAGGGAAATCGGCTGCTTGTCCGTCTGGAGATGTTGCCAAGAGTCATGGAGAAGATACACGTCATCCCTTTGTTTGTTATACTTGCTGGTCTGGCTTCGGTCAGCTGGCCAGCCGATGTTTCCAGCCGAGGTTCAGCACTACAGCTTAGCCACCATGGTGACCCTTCACGCAGTGGAAAACCGGTCTGCCCAAAAGACTTCTGCAGGTGTACCTGGACGAGGGCGGACTGCTCCGGCAATTACGGGCGGTTGAAGTACGTTCCTAAACTGCCTGACGACATCCGAACTCTGCACTTCTCCTTCAACAATCTAACGAGGATCTCGCGAGACAACTTCTTTCATAACGTGACGAGAATAGTGGCCCTGGGTCTTAACAATAATGGACTTGAATATGTCAGCCGAGGAGCTTTCCGTGGTTTGACTGCTTTGAAAACGTTGTATCTGGGATATAACAGTTTGACTTACAAGGCCATTGCTCCGGTGTTTTGGGCTGAAAGACTGTCTGACTTGCATTTGTCATACATGGGTCTCGGGCAAATTCCTGACGACTGGTTCAAGCAAAAGCCGGTGCCTCCTCTACTGAAGCTGGATCTGGCTGGTAACCGTCTTCAGCGCCTTGATTTCTCTGTACTGTCAACACTGGACAAGCTGAGACATTTGATCGTTACCAACAGCCGTGTCGATACCATCACCAGTTCCCATTCTCCTCAGTTAACAAATCTAGAACTGCAGTCCAACGCCTTGTATGATTTACCCGAGTCTTTGTAGAAACGGGACTTCGATGTTTCCAAAGCTTCAAGAACTTTCGTTTGCTCAAAACAAATTCTCTGCATTTAGCAGGCACGTGTGTCTGCCAAAATTGGAATTTCTGGAGCTCAGTAGAAATCCGATAGAGGTCCTGAAGACTGACATGTTCAACAGCTACAGATTTCCCAGTTTGACACGACTGTCAATGGAATCTGTGTTAACGTTATCGAAACTAGAACCGTTCGCTTTTCGAAGCCCCACGCTGAGGAAACTGTCCTTGATGTACTGTGCGATCTCCTTCAGGTCGGCTTTTGTTCACCCCGATTCCTTTGCTGGACTCTCGCGTTTAGAATATTTACAGATTGGTCACAACGTGGGCAACGATATTCCAGACGAAAAATTCAATCGTTTGTTTGGCTCCTTAAAAAATGTACGGCATTTCTTTATGGGAGGTAATGATCTATACTCGATCAGTAAAAAGACATTTTCTAGGTTGACGTCCCTGGAGAGAATTGACATGTACTTGAACAAAATTCGGGAGATCCCTGATGGAACATTTGATGCTTTGAAGAATTTGACAGATATTAATTTCAACGATAATCAAAATAACGGCCGTCCATGAAGCAACTTTCAGTAAAGCGACTCGCATGCGGTTGCGTCATTTTGATTTAAGCAACAATCCTTTTGTTTGTAACTGCGACCTGCTCTGGTTCCAAAAGTGGTTTCTTTCATCTCCATCCCTCTTTGGTAAATACTATGGAAACTACACATGTGAAAATATGAACAATCTTCCACTGAAATCTTTCATTTTGAATGAGCAGGCTTGTGTATTCAGCCCTGGAACAAACAAAATCCTAATTGCATGTGCATTGATCTTACTGTCCTTACTTCTGTTCGCATCTGTTGTATACCCAGTACCGTTGGCACATTCGCCTCTTGCTGGCTTTCCGTGGACACAGTCAGATCATGAGGAGACGATTCCTTGTGGAGAACTTTACCTACGACGTTTTCCTGTCGTACGCCCGAAGAAGACGAGGTGTGGATTGTGCAGCATCATTCTGCCTCACTTGGAAGGAAGGCAAGGGCTCCGGGTGTGCTTCCACAAACGAGACTTTCTTCCGGAAGAAACATTCTGGACAACATCGTGGACAGCGTGAAGGGCAGCAAGAAGTTTGTGTTGGTCTTCTCCAAGCATTTCGCCAAGAGTCGCTGGTGTCAGTTTGAGCTGGATTTGTGTCTTGGTCACGTGCTAGACAATGATGACGCCCTGGGGTAGTGTTATTGCTGGATGACGCGTCGTCACGTGACCTGACCAGCACCATGACGGCGGTGCTTCAGACCACGACTTATATACGGTGGGAGGAGTGTCCTCACGTCATAGCCTCTTTCTGGAGGCGATTGGAGTTGTTGTCACTGGTGGAAATTCTGCCCTGAGCTCTCAGATTCAGCTGTGCTTAATAAGTTCGGACAGTTCTACGAAAGAAAATGGCTTCAAGTTTTGCTAAGTGTTTTGATTGATTTTGGATTGTACCGGTCGCTGCAAAGAAATTTAGAGTATTTTACTCTAGAGCAGCTGCTTGCAGTCTGGCACCGCTGCTACGAAATGTTTACGTAACAAAGGGTTTCGTAGGTTAAGTCCCGTGTATGTTGGATCAAAATAGACAATTCTGACCTGTGTGGACGATTTCATATTGACTGCTACATGTGGAATGCCAATTCTTAGTCTATGATTGGACTAGCCGTAGTAGGGATATGCACGATGGCGGCTGACAGAGTAGCAGTGGAAAATGCCTTTCTCTTTGAGCGCTGTGGCGTCATTGCCAGAGAGAGTTCTACTGCTCCCTGTTTCGCTCTACCTAATGTTAGCTTTCTCCTGGGTAGGTGTTTTTTTTTTCAGTTCTTGGTACACATGTTCTGCATAACGTCTATGTTTGTCTTCTCTCGTTGTGCCATGTCTCCGTTTTGATTCAGCTTCTCTGTCTGCTGGTCTTCGTCAACATATTCTCAGACAACTGTGCCTATGCTGGATTCCCGTTTTGCATCGTTCTTGTTTTTCCTTTTCTTTCTCAGCCCGCTTTTCTGTACCATGTCCCCCGTAGTCTGATCTCTTTGTTCTAGCTTATGTAAAGTGTAACCGTTGTCTCTCTCTCTCAGTTCTTTGTCCACTGTTCTGCGCCATGTCTGTCTTAGAGAATAGTCTTGTAGGTTGTTGATGGTCTTCCCCAGGTGGTGTAGTCCTTCCCTTTTCATGTCTTTAACTGCTACGTCCATCCTAGTCTGCTCTTGCTGTGCTGGTTTTCCCTTGGGTATAGCCGTTCACTTTCAGTTACTTGTTTGCTGTTTGTGTGTTCTGCGTCTGTCTCGACCCGGTTGATCTGCGCTGAATGGGATTTAGTTGGTACCTAGGATCTTTTCATCAACGAGTATTTTTTGCATTTCATTTGATTATGATTTGAGGCCATTATAAGAAGGATCTCTTACCGATCCCTTTTTCAGCTTGAGGTACACCTGTTTTTTTTTTTTTTTTTTTTTTTTTTTTTTTTTTTTTTTTTTTTTTAGTAACTAACGAGCGCTGATCATCATCTGCTTTCGGATTTATTCGAGTTTTTTTTTTTTTCTCTTCGTACATATTGACTTGTTTTATGTAAAAGTTGTTTTGTTTTGATATAATTCGAACCATTACATGGAACATCGCATTATGCTTGTGCATTCGATCTTCTGATTTTTATATTCATGAGTTCTGTTTTTGATACTCTTTGGCGACATTTATGTCATGATAATACATTTTGACTTGCTGATGTTGACCTATTACTTTGTAATGTCGAAATAGTTCTAATTTTAGCTTGTTTTCAACCTTAAAATGCCAGCTGTGTCATGAGATTCCTTTTAAGCTTCTTTTTTTCACTATTCAAGTGGTATACATTCATTTTAAGGATATGTTATCGTGTCCGTCTGTTTATCTAATACGTGGTTTTTTTTCATAACGTATAAAGATGTTCTCCAGGCCTTTGCGTTAATTTGTATGTTTTGATATTGTTTTTGAAATGCAAATAGTTGTCATCTCTTCCTCTTCCTCTTCTTCTTCTTCTCTTTTCTTTCTTTTTTGTTTTGTTTGTTTGTTTGCTGTCTAATCTTTCGTGGTCCCCGGTGTCACTACTCCCAGGCCGATATTTTTGGCCCTCACATACAAGCTGTGCCCAACGTAAGCAGGACATAGCTTAATAAATCCTTGAGTTGTTGTGTTGTTGTTGTTGTTGTTGTTGTTCTTCTTCTTCTTCTTCTTCTTTTTCTTCTCTTCTTCTTCTTCTTTCTTCTTCCTCCTCCTCCTCCTCCTCCTCCTCCTCCTCCTCCTTCTTCTTCTTCTCTCTTCTTCTTTCCCCATGGCTTAGATTCTTCTTCCCAGATCCGCTGTGAGGGTCCATGTTTTGCACATATATTTTCTTTCTTCTTCTTCTTCTTCTTCTCTTCTTCTTTCTTCTTCTTCCTTCTTCTCCTCCTCTCCTCCTCCTCCTCCTCCTCCTCCTCTTCTTCTTCTTCTTTCCATGGCTTAGATTCTTCTCCCTAGATTCGCTGTGAGGGTCCATGTTTTGCATATATAAGGAAGATGGAATATGGACAATGGGTACGCAGGAGCCTGGTCTTGTGCTTCATGGAGATTTACTGTCCTACCACACAGG
>JADBJO010000019.1:867500-872500 GCA_016801955.1 Conus betulinus
AGACAGACAGACAGAAAGAGAGAGAGAGAGTACGGAAAGTTGAATTATGTATAGGCCATCGCCCCTCATAATGGGATACCTACATACAAACATTTCTCAGAACTGACAGTTGCGAACAGTGAAATCATCCAAGCATAAGAGAGAGAGAGAGAGAGAGAGAGAGAGAGAGAGAGAGAGAGAGAGAGAGAGAGAGAGAGAGAGAGAGAGAGAGTCATCTAGGCGTGCAGTGGTCTGCAAACCGATCCCAGCAGAAGCAACACCAAAGACTGTGAACGTGTCTGGTGTCTGAAGATTTCATAATATCAACGCTGACAGCAATAAAAACAACAACAAAAACAATTGTGGCAATGTGCATACCAGGCTCAATGCTGAGTTACAGCCAGAAACACATAGCCCTTTGTTTTTGTAAAATGTAATGCAGACACTGCTACAACAACAGCTTTATAATCGTCATGTACCACAAAAACACGTGAAACCCTTTGCATCAGTTCCCCACACGCTGACATGTAGTCATAAATCCACTCTTTAGCTATCCTATCCCACACTTTACACTTCATTCACCTGGAAAGATCTATGGGTAGTGTTTAAGGAGAAAGTGTCTCTCAACAACTTATTATTTCGCGTATCTAACACGCAAACTTTAGATGATCCCTAATTTCTATCGTCTTTAAGTCAGCAGTCTGTGATCTTGTTCGCACAGCATTGTGTTGCTGCAATCCACATGTACATAAGGCTATGGAGACACTTCATACATTCGTGACGTCTCCGTCTCTCTTCGATTCAAAATATTGCTCGCAGCTGCTGGATTGAGATCGTCAGGCTTGTTGTGCTGGAACCCGTTTTTGAACCGACTGTGAAATCGATTTTAACAATCTCCCTGCCCAAAACTTCACTTATGTCCGAAGTAATGCGGACTTGAATATTACCGCCGTTCCAAAATTTAATCAAGTGCTCATTTAGGAATGGAGAGTGTGCAGTTAGGTCAGTTAGTCATAATTATTACTCATTTCAAACACAGAATCTGTATGGTTACTTCCCTTTGCTCGACAAACCCAGAACAAGTTGAGCAATTCTTTTTTTTTTTTTTTCTTTTTTTTTTTCTTCTTCCCTTGACGCTGAGATCGTCGGTTAGGTGTGGGCTTAAATCAAAGATTTTGGATCGTGGACTAGAAAATTACATAATGATTCAACAACAATAACAGCAACGGAAGCAACAAAAACAGCAAGGATCGTTTAGATCTGGTAGCAAAACAATCTAGCTTCGTAAACTAAAATAAAACGCAGTCCTAAGGTTGTTTCAGAAATACTTCTAGTCAGGAAAGGAAAAAAAAAAAAAATGACCCGACATATGTCTACATAAAACGAAGACATCGACCTTCAAATTCTGTTCCAAGAAGTTGTTAGGTGGTATGCAAAGTACTCAATAGTAGCTGTGAAAGTGTGTCCAGAAATTTACACTAATAAAACAGAAAGCAATCATTTTTTTTATATCGTCTTTTCATGCACCCAAGTGTGAGAATTAAACAAAACCTCGTATCATTCTTTCCATCATTTTTTGATAGAAAAAATTTTTATACGTCCCGAACATCGTTTCAGTCACTCGGAGATCAAATCCGAGCAGATGTGATACAGAATGTGAGCTTTCTTGTAGATAATGTGATCAATAAGCATTCATAGTCATGTTCTGTTGCAGCCATACACTGTCGTCGGGTTTGCTTTGCAGCTGTATTCATGCCATTTTAAGTGCTGAGCAATAATTATACCCGTCTCTTTTATGGTTTGTTTAGGTCCCTTCACTCTGCACCGTTTGTGCCTAATGACTACGGAATCTCTTTAGCAATCGCGATTCTGTGCCATGGTTGGAATAATGTGTAGATGGGTGGCTGTGCGTGGCGATTAAATCATCCACGCATGAGAAATTAGATGGGCACCAAAACATGTTATGCTGCGAGGTTTCGCTAGGAACGGCCATTCATGAAAAGGGGCGATACTCTGTATTTCAAATTATGATTTGCAGGTAGTATTGAGAATAGAGTTAGCTCCCATGGTAAGGGCGTCAAATTTTTTTTTTTTTTTTTTTTTTTTTTTGCTTTCACTCTTTTGCTGGTTCCCCCGACTCATCTATTTACTAGATTCCCTCTCTTTCTCCTCTCCCTTACACACACACACACACACACACACACACACACACACACACACACACACACACACACACACACACACACACACACACACACACACACACACTCACTCACACAAACTCGTGGAATGCGCCCTTGTCCATACGCTTCAAGATACGAGGTGATAATGCCTAAAGATTAAACACTCCATTCTTACCATGTCAAAAGTCAAAATGCCACTGTCGTAAACAAAAAAAACAAAGAAACAGCAACAACACTGAGACTGCTGACCTCCATTTAATGGCCTCTCTATTACAACATAAACTAGGAACGGGATGAGGCTTGAAAAATGATGTTCTTGCGAGCACTGGGATTTGAACAGCGAATTCTCTCTAACGTTTAAATTGTCAGTGAATGTTTATATCCGGTGTGTGTGTGTGTGTGTGTGTGTGTGTGTGTGTGTGTGTGAGAGAGAGAGAGAGAGAGAGAGAGAGAGAGAGAGAGAGAGAGAGAGAGAGAGAGAGAGAGAGAGAGAGAGAGAGAACAAGTATGGCTGTTTAATGGGATTATAGACCATAGTCCAATACTGATAAGGTAACACCTGTAACATGCAAAGTGCCAACTGTCGTCACAAGGCAGGGGTGAAAGAGATAATTATACACGCGTCCTACCAAAGTATTACGATTGTTACATTAAGCATGTTTGCATTATTGTGCTACATAAATGTACGTAGCGAAATCGAAAAGGGCATTTTCGATTCTGAGAGAGAGAGAGAGAGAGAGAGAGAGAGAGAGAGAGAGAGAGAGAGAGAGAGAGAGAGAGAGAGAGAGAGAGAGATTGAGTACAGATTTTGTGTACAATGATGTGACTGACATAGCACATCGTGACATGAATGTATTCCTGTTGGCGCGATAGTATGGACGTGGGGTGTAAACTTTCCCACCTTCATTTGTAACGAACTACTAACCACAGTTCATTCATTTTTTTTTTTTCCCAACTTCCTCTTCACTCCAGTTGACCTTGAGAATGGGGCCGTTGTTTTCAAAACCGCTGATTTCTGCACGAATTTCGAGTCGAGAAGAAACAAAGAATTCAATTTTCATTTACTACTGTGTTTCTCTGAACCCGTTTGGGTTTAATGTCCTCGACTTGTATGACTTCGGAAGTAGAATGCTTTGAAGAGGAGTGGGGGGTGAGGAGAACAGGCGTCGGGGGTGGGGGCGTGGGGGTCGGAGGAAGGGAGAGGGGAATGAGATGGACCAGGAGGGATGAAGGTAAAGATGGAGGTCTGGAGGCAAGTTGGAGGTGAAAGGGACTGACGGATTCTTATTACGATTTGTTTGTGTATCAGTGTGTGTGTGTGTGTGTGTGTGTGTGTGTGTGTGTGTGTGTGTGTGTGTGTGTGTGTGTGCGCGCGCGCGCGTGTATGTGTATATATGTGTATGTGTGTGTGCGTGTATGTGTATGTGTGTCCGTGTATGTGTGTGTGTGTGTGTGTGTGTGTGTGTGTGTGTGTGTGTGTGTGTGTGTGTGTGTGTGTGCGTGCGCGCGTGCGCGCGTGCGTGCGTGTGTGAGCGTGCATGTGCATGCAGAAGGGGGAATGGGGGTGAGGAGGATGGTGTGTGGTGTGAGGTGAGTGAACGTGGACGTGGGCTGGTGGTGGGAGGTGGAAGGAACGAGGTGGACAAAACCCCGTCACATCAAATCCCCTTCTCCGCCCCGTGTTCACCTACGGTTTCAGTTTCACCGTAGGGTGTACGCTAATGTCAGAGCAAACGCTGTCGCTTTCCTGAGACATCTGATGGGCCATCTCCCTCTGCTGCTCCTCCTCTTGCTGCTGCTGCTGCTGCTGCTCCTTTTTCTCGCTCTCCGCCGCCTGCGCCGCCACCACCGAAGTCCCGTTCCCTCGGTTCGTGCTCGATTGTTCCGCGGCGGCCGTGCTGGATTCCTCGGCGCTCCGTGTACCTTGGGGGCACGCTTGATTCTCGCTTCCGGCGGGCAGGAAATCGGGGGCCTGGAGCACGGCGTCACAGGAGCGGGCGGCGCATTCCTGGGACTGCCCGGGGTCCAGGTTGTGGCTGCCGCAGGGGTCTGCTGCTGCGGGTGCCTGGCTGGTGGGCTCCGGGCTGTTGTTGTCCTTGTCCTGTGGCTTGTCCGCATGGACTGACAGAAAAAAAAAAAAAGGAACTGAAAGCAGCATTCTAGCTTCACAAGACTTTAATACATTCGCACGCGCATGTGTGTGTGTGTGTGTGTGTGTGTGTGTGTGTGTGTGTGTGTGTGTGTGTGTGTGTGTGTGTGTGTGTGTGTGTGTGTGTTTCGTTTTTGTTCTTGTCTTGTGCGTCTTTCTTTTCTTTTTTTTTTTTTTTTTTAAACTTTCATTCTTTCTATTTTTGTTTGTTTGTTTTGTTTGTTACGGCCAGACGCTAAGGTGCAATGATTAGCATCGCGGATTTGCAGTCTGGGAGGTCGCTTCCCATCAGAGGCTTTTGTTTGTGGCATTTGTCTGTCCCGAATGGCTGCTGCTCAGGAGCAGAGAGTGCTTATGGTTTCAGCTGAATGGGAAGACTGGAGCCATGCTGTCGAGCTTCACGCACTTCATGGATGAGTCTCTGACGGCTGCCACTGGATAAGGCTGGATATGGCTGTCTTCGGGGAGCTAGAATGGGATCTGATGGGACGAGGGTCACTGAAGGGGCATAAAACATTAAAAGCCTTTCCCCCCACCCTCTATCCCACAAAAAGAAATCAAAAGAAAAGAAAAAAAAAGGAACAACGAAAAGAAACAGAGAAAAAAAAAGGATAAAACAACAATAACAACAATAACAACAAACAAACAAAAACAAGAACAACAAATAGAAAGCACAAAAGAAAGTTTTT
>JADBJO010000019.1:877500-880000 GCA_016801955.1 Conus betulinus
TTCTTTCTTTCTTTCTTTTTTTTTTTTTTTTTTTTTTTTTTTTTTTCTCAATTGTCTATGTTACTGGTCTCCCTTTTTCCTGTCATGCATGCAGTTCATGTTTCTCGATTCTGTTTCTTGGGGATTAACGCCCTTGGTGTAAGCAGACGACTTTTTTCATTAGAATTGTTCCAACAGCAGACCCGACAACTCAACGTAAGTTTTAAACAGGTAAAGGCGATAGTCAGACAAGTTAACACTGCAATACATTACTTGTTTTTGCAAGAACATAACGCTGAATTCTGAATTAAGTATAGAAATTAACTTCGTTTTTGTTAATTACGGAAAACATTTCCGTAGAGCACATGTGTTCTTCCAGTCTACGTGGACACCACGTTCGCCTTCTAACTTTGTTGTTGTTGTTGAAAACGACAAAAAGTATTGGTTGTAAAACCCAGATTTGTGAATGCCAAATATATTTACAACTTAAAAGTTGGCCTGTGTTTGAACAACTCTTCATCTGGTAAAAATATTTGTCATTCAAAGAGAGCTGAACCAATGGGTTAGATTACTTGGGGCTTACAGGCTAATCCAACAGTTACTTAAACGTTCGATCTCAACAGGAAAAATGTTAAAAGTTTGTTGTGAACACAAATGTCATGATCAGAAAAAGCCACTTTTACGAGTATTGTGAAAAGCAGGAAAGCCCAATTTATCTTTCTTTCTTTCTGTCTTTCTTTCATTTTTTTTTTTTTAACCCCCCTTTGAAAAAATGGTTAAGAGTTAGGGGAAGGATTTAATTAGATTACGTCAAAATTCGGATCAGGTTATGGTTAGCCTTCCTCCCCCCCCCCCCCCCCCCCGTTGTGTGTGTGTGTTGTGTGTGTGTGTGTGTGTGGGGGGGGGGGGGAGGTGTGGTTGTGCATGTATGTGTGTGCGTTGTTGTTGTCGTCGTCGTCGTCTTTGCTTTTATATATATATATATATATTTTTTTTTTTTTTTTTTTTTTTTTTTTTTTTTCCCCCATAAGAGTGACATTGGGCAAGAAAATGTCATGTGTTTGGTTGTGTGGAACTAGCATGATGCAGACGCATTTGCGCGGGTTAATGTATGTGTTTGCGGTAAGTACATGTGTAGATGGTGCTAATGATGTTGAGCAAACCTGCATTATCAGCAAATTGACCGAAATAATCATGGGACACAGAAGATATTTCAGACACAACCATGGGATACAGAAGATATTTTAGACACAACTATTTTACCTATGAGCTTGTTTGTAGGTTCATCCATTTTACATGACTGTTACCCATGACTGTTACCCACACACGCACCTCACGCACAAAAATAAACAGATCATAACTTACCAAGGACCTCTGTGTCTTTAATATACACAACAATATATGATGGCTTTGTTTCTTTCTTTCTTCTTAAGATGTGTGTGTGTGTGTGTGTGTGTGTGTGTGTGTGTGTGTGTGTGAGAGAGAGAGAGAGAGAGAGAGAGAGAGAGAGAGAGAGAGAGAGAGAGAGAGAGAGAGAGAGAGAGAGGTACTGGAGATTTCCACGTAGCTTGCCATTAGTTTGTCTCAGTTTTTTTTTTCTATTGTGAATTATATATTTTGCCGCAGTATATTCATTCTGAACTTGTAACCCCCGTGCCAAAGGATTTATTTGCTGATGGCAACAAAAAGTGTGTCAGTGTCATCAGTCATACACAATGAACCACCATCGTCTGTTACGTTTCATTTCGGCAGAGCTGACCTGTTTTGATCGGAGCCATCTGTTTCCTCCAAAATGGGGGACTTGGAGGCTGACCGGATGTCCGTGACGTCCTTTGTCAGTGAAACGTCACACGAGGAGGACGCCATTTTAGATAGTCCGGTCCTCCTGCCTTGCCTGTCGATGAAAATGAGGTAAGGCACGTTCACTGAACTGGAGGGGCAAGTGAAGAGGTGGGGAGACGACGAAGAGGAGGGGTCGGGGGGGAGGTGTGGTGTGTGGGTGGGGGGGGGGGGGGGGGGGGGGGGGGGGCAGGGGGGGGGAAGGGGGAGAAGAGATGGTATGAATAACAGAGTGGGATAGGAGCAGGATTTTTTTTTGTTGATGGGGAAGGATCGAGGCGCATGGGCGGATGATGATGGGTTTCGAAGTTGCAGTGATATTGCTAGAGAAAGAGAGAAACTGAATCTCTCTCTCTGTCTCTCTCTCTCTCTCTCTCTCTCTCTCTCTCTCTCTCTCTCTCTCTCTCTCTCTCTCTCTCTGTCTCTGTGTGTGTGTGTGTGTGTGTGTGTCTCACGTACATTGACACACACACACACACACACACACACACACACACACACACACACACACACACACACACACACGCGCGCGCGCACACGCGCACGGGCGCGCGCACGCACGCACGCACGGGCACGCACGCACGCACGCACGCGTCAAACCTACGGCATTAGGCCTAAACCCACATCGTAGAACTGCCGATGGATGTACATCCAGTAATATTTTGTGTGTACGTGATGTCCG
>JADBJO010000019.1:887500-907500 GCA_016801955.1 Conus betulinus
GTCAGTATCCAGCAGAGAGGTATGACTGATGCAGTTTGTTGTCGTTGTTTTTCAGCAAAACCCATGCGGTGGCACTGTTGAATGAGTGGCCTTTTTCGTCTTCGTTCTTCTTGCTTCTTCTTCTTCTTCTTCTTCTTCTTCATCATCATCATCATCATCATCATCATCATCATCATCATCATCATCATCATCATCATCATCATCATCATCATCATCATCATCATCTTCTTCTTCTTCTTCTTCTTCTTCTTCTTCTTCTTCTTTACAAGCAGACCCAGACGACAGGGAGAAGAAGCAGTACTGTTGAACGATTCATGAGGTTTGTTGTTGTTTTTTGTCGTTTGTTTGTTTTGCGTGTGCTTTGTGTTTCTTAGCAGGCTCCTGACAGTTGGGGTAATGAGCAACAGTATTCTCGGATGATTGATTCTTATTTCTATTTATTGATGATTAATTAATTAATTTTTTTTTTTCGTTCAGCAGAATCTCGACGGTTGGGGATTACAGTTGGGTTTGTTGAATGTTTGTTATTATCAATTTTTTTTTCCTTTTAAGATATTCTTTAATTTTCGGATGATTGATCCAGCTTATTTTTTCCTTTTTTCTTTTCCCTTTTTTTTTTTTTTTTTTTTTTTTTTTTTTTTGCTCAGCAGAATCCCGACGGATGGGATTACAACTAAATTTGTTGAATGATTGTTCCTGATTTTTTTTTTTTTCTTTTTAAAAGATTCTTTTCTTTCGAAAGAAATCATTACAATATTAACGTACGCAACGAAATAATTCATTACTTAATCACTTAATGTATGGAAACTATGAAGACATATGCAATCTCACAATCCAGAGTCATAAACCTTTCATACAAAAGTAAATGTAATTCAGGGTACTGCGCTTTTCCCACCTTTGTTTTCAGCAGATCGTAGACGGTTGGGTGTCACGAGCGGCACTGTGAAAGGATTGATCCAAGATTTAAATGGGTGTTTAGTTTTTGGCGGACTCTGAATAGTTAGGATCAGCGAGGAAAGTGTTGAATGATTGATCCAGTTTTTTTTTTTTTTTTGTTTGTTTTTATTTGTTTCTTTCTTTGTTTTGCTTGATTTTCGCAGGTCCCAGACGGCTGGCGTCACAAGCAGTACTGTTGACTGATTCACCCGTGTTTGTTTTTTATTTTGTTTTGGTTTGTTTTTAGCAGAAATTGGACGGATGGAGTCACGAACGGTACAGTTCAATGATCGATCGTCCTCAATTTTCTTAAAGCATACCCCAGATGGATGGGGCCATAACCGGTGGTAGGCCATTTGACAGTTGACCCTTTTTGCTTTTTCTTCTTGCAGACCCCAGACGATTGGGGTCATGAACGGTTCTATTTAATGTCCCCTCTCCCCCCTCCCTCCCCCCCCCTCTTTTTTTTGAAGTAGACCCCTTGTATCTAAGGTCATGAGCAGTATCTTTTCATTTTTTTCATTTTATATTGTAGGTTCCAGATGGTTGTGTAAACGGTTCAGGAGTGGTACTGGTGAATAGTGGACTTTTTCTCGAGCAGATTCAAAGACGGCTGGGGCTACGCTGGGTACTGTTTCACAATTTACCCTTTTTTTTTCTTCTTTTCCTTTTTAAGCAGATTCCAGACGCAGGATCAACGTCGATTTTAACAGTACCGCTTGTGACCCGAACTGTCCGGAGTTTGTTGTTTTTGTTTTGTTTTGCTTTTAGCAGATCCCAGACAGTTGCGGACCACGAGCAGTACTGTAGAATGGGTGGTCTGGAGTATCTGTTTTGTTTTTTTCCATCAGATCGCAGACGGCTGGGACACCCATGACTACAACCCCGAGGCTTCCCAGTCTCTGTTCACACACCCATCAGTTCAACAGCAGAGAACGAGGCCCTCGGGGATTTGAACCTTGGTGAGGGCGACGTGACCCTAACGCCTCCCGACCATGACTCGTTCTTCTCGCAGAAGATGTTCGTTGCTAGTCAGGATCGCTCCCAGAGGCGACAGGTGAAATGTTTTGTTGTCGGTCAAATGTGTGAAAACGCTGGTGGTGTTTGAAGATTTTTTTGTCCTTATTACTCGGAGAGGAGGTGGGGGAAGGGGGGGGGGGGGGGGGTGGGGGAGGGGGGGGGGAAGGGGGGGGATTTTTTTTAGAGGTAGGGGTTGTGGGTGCTGTACTGCCCTGTGTGTGTTGTGTGTGTGTGTGTGTGTGTGTGTGTGTGTGTGTGTGTGTGTGTGTGTGTGTGTGCGTGCGTGCGCGCACGTACATGTGTGTTTGTGTGTGGTGAGTGCGTGTGTACGTGAATAAATGAGTATGCGCGTGCGTGCGTTCGTTCGTGTGTGTGTGCGTGCATGTGTGTTTGCGTGTGTGAGTGCGTGTGTACGTGAATGAATGTGTATGCGTGCGTGCGTGCGTGCGTGCGTGTGTGTGTATGTGTGTGTGTGTGTGTGTACGTGTGTGAGTACGTGCGTGCGTGCGTGCGTGCGTGTGTGTGTGTGTGTGTGTGTGTGTGTGTGTGTGTGTGTGTGTGTTTAACCTTAGTTTACTAGGCGATTTTTCCCCCTTTCCTGTCTTGTCTAAGTACTGTGTGCGTTTGTTGTTAATGCGTTCACTCGAAAATAAGGAGGCGTCACTGACTTTTCACACACACACACACACACACACACACACACACACACACACACACACACACACACACGCACGCACGCACGCGCACGCACACACGCACGCACACACACACACATATACACACACACACACACACACACACACACACACACACACACACACACACACACACACACATCATACAACAGATACAAGTACTCGCACGCACGTTTGTTTCTTTCCTTCTTTCATTATTTCATCCACAGATGCAGAAAACACGGAGACAGAAGCAGCGCTGCATGACGCCATCAGTACACTGTGTGTGAACGACTGGGTGTCTCCGCAGAGGATGACAACACACAAAAACACCACCCAGATCTCGAACCGCGAGACTGCCGATGACCGGGAACTTCAACCAATGGCTGTACAGGAATCCCAGGAACACCCTGACTCTGCAACTTTTGCCTTTAGCTGCAACGATTCAACACAGGTAATGCCCACTCCGACAATGACCCCATCAGGATTCGCGGCGAATCAGACCAGCCTTGAACCTAACGAAGAAAAGAAACATGGATTCCTCGGCATGGGTGGAGCGAAAGATTTTAATTGTGACATAGGAACTAAGGAAGTTTCTAGTACTGGATCAACCGCACCGTCAGAAAATGGACAGAAACGTTCACAGTCACCTTGAACGGGATTATAATGTACCAGACGACAACATCGTTTTACCATTAAATTATCCTACCGAAAAGCCGCTGTCAGAAGTAGCAGAAAACATCTACGTGAATCAGCCAGCCACAAAAAATGAAGCTGAAGATCACTGCGGGAGCAAACTTGTGCATGATCAGGCCACTGCGAGTGGATGCCATGAAAAGGAGTTATTAGTTGTAAACAAAGGCATTTCAGACATCAGACATGATGGACTCGTTAAATGTGGGTCGGCCAATGGCACTCACATCGGCGAGAATCCCGCAAACGGTGAACCGGCGAGCTGCATAGCAAGTGACTCGGCCATTGGCGAAATTATCCAGGGGGATTCCACCGGCTTCACTTCAGACCCCTCCACTACCCTCAGAGCTAATTACCCCTGTGCAAAAAAGAATGTCACAGAAATTCAAAGTCCCATACGCACACAGCAAGCGTATCAGTAACAGCGTAAAATCGTTCTCTGAAATATCGCCAGTTGAGGAGCGCAAAAAGCAAGTGTATGTTGATGATGTTCCCACAGACTGCGGGTTAAACAAAGACTCGGTAGCTCACACCCGAAACAACAATTCCGGAACAAACATGAACTCCTCCTTGATCAACAAGAATAGGATGAATCACCTACACAACGATTCCCGACTTAGTTCTCCGGTTAAAAAGGGACTGCACAAAACGAGTGCTCCACCAACACAAATTGAGGACTCCTTGTCAGGAAAGAGCACAAACGTAAATGAAAAAGTTGTTACAGAGCTAGGGGAAAATTTCGAAAAGAAGAAAGACAAGGACAGAGACACCCCGCACAGAAAAACAAAGAGCGTTCCCGAAATGAACGAGGGTCTCACAAGAGCGGGCATTTCATCCAGACAGTTGATAACATAAATAAACATGACGGTACCCTCGTCCCAACGTTGGGAACCTCACCCTGGTGAAAGTAGAGGAAATCGTCATTCTGAAGATGAGAAAACTGTAAGAAAGAGAGGTGGTACAGAAGTTAATACCACTGGTCAAAATGATGATGAGACGGTTGTTGCTGCCAATAATAAGATCGATGACGAACGCAGTGTGACGTCAGAAGGAGGCGACGTAGGCGGGACCTCAGTCAGTGACCGCGAACGCCCGCAAGAATGTCCGAGAATCGGTCTGACGTTTGCGCAGGTTCGTGGGAAAAATACACGTTGATCATTGATGTCAGGTTCTGGGGGAGGGAGGGAGAGCGAGAAAGAGAAGGGAACGGGGTGGGGGTGGGGTCACGTTTTTGTACATGGTGCAAAGAGAACTGTCTAGATTTGAATGTTAGTAAGACGAAGTAGACGGTAATTGATTTTCGCAGAAACGCAGCTCCTGTCCCTCACTTGTATATTGAAAACACCAACATGGAACGTGTAAGTGAATATGAATACGTGGGCACTAATTAAGATGATAAGCTGAATTTTAATGCGAATA
This sequence comes from Conus betulinus, assembly GCA_016801955.1. Classification (NCBI taxonomy): domain Eukaryota; kingdom Metazoa; phylum Mollusca; class Gastropoda; order Neogastropoda; family Conidae; genus Conus; species Conus betulinus. The sequence goes on from JADBJO010000019.1 coordinate 892,243, forward strand.
CTCAATTGATCCACAAAAAATGCCAATTTAGAACATACTGTCTTCAGAAACTTCGGTCTTTTGCTGTTAAAAAGGATAACTTAGATATGTTTTATCAATGTTTTGTGGAATCAGTGCTGTCCGTAGACTTTTTGTGCTAGTTTGGAAATCTTAGCGTGAAAAACAAAAACATTTTAATCAGAGTGATGAATACATGTGGAAAGATAATTGGCAAAAAACAAGAACAAGCTAGATAAATTGTATGAAGGTCGTGTCCCACAAAAAGCTGTGAACATTGCTGCCAAAAGTTCTCATGGAAAAAAAAAAAAAAAAAAAAAAAACAATGTTCTACCATCTTGACGAAGATTCCAAATTCCAAAATTCAAAACAAATAAAACTAAAAACAGTTTTGTTCCAAATTCCTCTGAATCGAAACTAATATTTCAGTAAGATCCGGTTCAAAAAGCTTTTTATATATATATATATATATATATATATATATATATATATATATATATATATATATATATATGTGTGTGTGTGTGTGTGTGTGTGTGTGTGTGTGTGTGTGTAATTCTGTGTGTGAGTGGGTGGGGGTGGGGGATGGATGATGGGTGGGTGGGATTTGTTAGATATACAGACCCATAGTCATGCTTTTGTGGCCACTCTTTAATTTCTTTTTGGAGGTATAATAAAATGTTCTTGACTTGACCTGACTTGACTTGGACAAGGAGATTGCGGCACGTGTCAGCACAACCAGTCCAGCTCTTGAACACCACTGCCGTTGTGTGCAGAACCACCAGAACTTGAAGCTGTCAGCCAAAGTCAAAGTGGACGAGGCAGTCATGTTCACAAGCCTCCTTCCTGTCTGTGATTCCTAGACGCTGTACCAGAAGCACGTCAAGCTGCTTGGGCGCTTTCGTATGAGAACCCTACATTCAGTGCTGGGCATTCAGATGGCAGAACAAGGTGAACTGTCTGGAGGCTCTGGATATACAGCCAGCCTTGTCCGCGTTGACGTCTAGATGTTGAATACCCAGCTGAGATGGTTGAACCCTATGTTCCGAATGAACGCTGGATACTTGTTTGGCACCACAAGACAGAATGATCCAAAAAGGCGACACTAAAACTGTAGCAGGGACAGCCTAAAGCATGACGGGCCAAGAGAATTCTAGGCTTGTGCTGAGAAGAGAAGCAGCTGGCTAACGAGGCCTTCATCTCCTTCGAGAACAGCCTGAGGGAGGGGATCACAGGTGCCAGGGAAATGCAGGAAGGCATCAACGCCCACACTGTCTTCAGGATCCCAGTGTCGCCACACTAGTGTCTTCGGATGTATGCCTTCACAATCGAATCGACCAGCTATATTCAGGCCCACTAACGAAGACAACGACTGACGTTATTTGAACGTCGGTCAACCGACGTCGACGACATCCCATTTTCTCCATAGGCGTTGTTTGCATCATCATCATCATCATCATCATCATCATCATCATCATCATCATCATCAACAACAACAACAACAACAACAACAACAACAACAACAACAACACACAACAACAACAACAATATGATCGTCGTCATCGTCGCCGCTACCATGGTCATCGTTCTTGTCTGCTCCTGTATGTATCTGTCAATAAGGTTTTCTGTCTCACTAACTGGTGCAGTGTGTGTGTGTGTGTGTGTGTGTTTGTGTGTGTGTGTGTGTGTGTGTGTGTGTGTGTGTGTGTGTGTATAGAATTCGCCATCCCCGAAACACCGAAAGACATCTAAGGAAGAGAGGACTGATCAGACATTCCAGAACATTCTGAGTCGAGTGAGGACCATCAGCGATACTGTTCGGATCCACGGTAAAATGGTATGGCGACTGTGTCTGTTGCGCTTCTTTGTTTAGCAAAAAACTCTGGCGGTCCTGGACTTTGGAAGTTCCTCTCTATCCAAGACCCAACAAATAATTCTGTCTGAAAAATAGCTTCTTTCTGTCAAAAATAAGCATGAGATAGTCAGTGTGCAACTGGTGTGTTTACTTGGCATTTTCAATATTATCATACATTCTTTTCCTTTAAATTAATCTTCGACAGAAAGAAGACATGACGAGAAAAAAAGTTACAATTGAAGACAAGGGAATGTTGAAAGTTGGGGGCTGCTAATTTTTAGGTTTGTCGGAAATTTTAAGCGAGGGGCAGAAAGACTGAATAGTAGACCCAAATAGTAAGCAAGAGGAAAAGCTGCAACCGTTTTTAATCCCACCATTAAAGGTTACTACACTCCGTCTACCAGCCGCCGTGGCGAAGTGGTCAGCGTCGCGGACTTCCGGCTGCGAGGTCTTGGGTTCGATTCCCATCAGAGTCATGTGGAATTTTTCTGCTCCGACCGGCTCCTACCCAGAGTAGAGTTGGCTACGGGCTCAATTGGGAAGACTGGAACCACACGGTCGAGTTTCATCCACTTAATGGATGCGTCTCTGAGAGTGTTGCTCAAATTTCCTTACCAACACTGCAGGTGACTGTATCTCTCGGGCCTGCTTGATGCCGGGATATACTATGAAAGGAAGCGTAGCGTACAGCCCTGTCATGCAGTCTCAGACCGGAGTGGAAGTCCGTAGCATCATCTTAATCATCCCGATTCTCATCGATCAGCATTAAAAGGAAAAAGTCTCAAATTCTGTGGCCCTTCATGCCCTGCTCTCATGGTGACCTCAGTTTCGATGTCCTCTCCACGTTTGTGGCCTTGGTTTAGTTCCGTCGGGGTCACCGGTATCGGCGAGTCCATAGAGGCTGTCGTTGGACGGAAGTGGTGGCGCTCTCCGGAGGGAGAGCTCATTCATGCCGGCTCCGCGACTGAACAATTATTGTCGTCAGTAGGGGGCTTAGTAGGTGGTGTCCTGCGTATGTTGGATCACAACAGGCGCCACTGAACATCGCCGAAGCGACTCGGCAGCAGTGCAGTGTCTCCTCCGTTGGTTTGCTCTCGACGACTTGACATTGACTGCTCCCTGTGGATTGCCGGTGCCGGGGCTGCGGTGGGACTGACCGGACTGTGGCTGTGGACGGGGTGTCGGAATGAGCGGTGTGGGTGCAATGCCACTGAGGTGGTACAGAAGATGGGACAGCAAAAAAAAAAAAAAAAAAAAAATCAAAAAAAAAAAAAAAAAAAAAAAAAAACTGCACTCCGTTTGGGGATGAAGTTTGAACACAGTACTAGTATGAACGTGTATTTTTTTTTTTCGTGTCGTCCTTCTCCTCGGCATGCGATGGGCTGGCCTCCGGAAGGACTAATGGGATTTAACGTACATTCTGAATTTTGTGTTTTTCATGTACGCGTTCACACAACGGACCTCGGTTTAAAGCCTCATCCGACAGATTAGGGAGGGGAAAGGTGGTGGTGGTGGTGGGCGACTGGAATCAACATTGCTGGCTGTCTTCGAGTGAAAATCGAAACTCCGAGTTTTTGGAACAAGAGTCAGGCGCCTCACCCTCAAATCAGCTCCCCTTGCCAGAAGAGAGAGAGAGAGAGAGAGAGAGAGAGAGAGAGAGAGAGAGAGAGAGAGAGAGAGAGAGAGAGAGAGAGAGAGATGGAGGTGGGGGATGATCAGTGTGGTCACACTTCTTTTTCTTCATTTTCCTAAGGATAATTAATAGGCATTTGTGTGCTGTTGTTGTTGTTGTTGTTGTGTTGTTGTGTTGTTGTTGTTTTTTTTTTTTTTTTTTTTTTTTTTTTTTTTTTTTTTTTTTTTTTTTTTGCATCCAGTGCTCGCTGCCCTTTATGGGATTTAAACCACTCGAAACATGATGAAACATTGACGGACTGCAGGAGGAGAACGAAAATCAACCGATTCACTGATTGAAATTTTTAGGAATTATATTATGAAACAGAATTTGTATGTGGCAGGAGGGGGGGGGGGGGGGGGGGGGGGGGGGGAAGGGGATGAGGAGAGCAAATTGAAAACGGAACAATTAGTGTCAGATGCCAACACTTAAGAGTTAAATAAGGTCATAAGTGTGTGCTGTAATAATAATAATAATAGTGGTGGTGGAAGTGGTAATTGCAGAGTTCTTGTAATTTAGATTTCAATTATGGACGATAGCCGATCTTCAAAAAAAAAAAAAAAGAAAACTTCAAGTGAATACTGAAACAGTAGCAGTGTAGATAGAAGTACCAGCACCAGCAGTAGTAGTAGTAGCCATCGTCGTCGTCGTTGAAATGGTAGTAGTAGTAGTGGTAGTAGAATAATAGTAGTTGTAGTAGTTGTAGTAGTAGTAGTAGTAGTAGTAGTAGTAGTAGTAGTAGTGGTGGTAAAGTAGTAGAAATAACATAACTGTGTGTTTCAGGATCATGAGCGAGAGCTGGCCTTGCTGAAGCAGCTTCATGAAACGTACGCTGAAGCTCTAGGTCTGGCTCCTGCCTGGTCTGCAGACCAAAGAGGTACGGGCAGTAGGACTATGTCAGTGTGTGTGTGTGTGTGTGTGTGTGTGTGTGTGTGTGCGTGTATGTGTGTGTGTGTGTATGTGTGTGTGTGTGTGTGTGTGTGCGTAGACACACAGAGACAGAGAGAGAGAGAGAGAGAGAGAGAGAGAGAGAGAGAGAGAGACTGGGAGGAGTCAGCTGGGGAGAAATGTGTTTGTTGTTGGTGTTGTTGTTGTCTGCATCTATGTCTTCATTTAAGTTGCATCGTTGCAACTTGTTTTCCTCAGCGGTTCTTTTCCGTTTGCTTGCCTGTTGTTTTTATGGTTGTTGTCTTGCAAAAACAAACTGGCAACGAAAAGTCTGCTTTGAGCCGTGAAAATAAAGGAATCAAAGTGAGTATGATGTTTGCATGCTAATGTTCAATGTGCAGAAAAATTCAAAATAATCTATTGGAACTCATGCAAACTGATACAATAACAATACCAGACACGGCACCGATACGGCGTCTGTAGTCGGCTGGTGATTAAGAATCATGATTTGATCTGAAGTAATGCGTTATTACACAGCAAAAAATATCATGGGCATGCACAGTTGAAGAAAAAAGGCAAACCACAAGAAAGCAACGTTTTGACCCTTGCCCCTGTCCTTCTCGGTCAGTGCTCCCACAACGCTCCTTCGAGTCACGACAGACACATCTACACCCACGTTCGCCCTACCACAGCCTCAGCATCGACAATTTACAGAGAGCAATTCATACCAGTTGTCATGAAGTTGACCACCAGAGGTGACACTACAATACCCTTGAGTCGCTTCGGTGGTGTGCTGTGATGTCTGTTCTGCTCAGTACGTAGGACACCGCCGGATAGTGGCGACAATAATTACTTCGTCGTGGTGCTAACTTGAGTGAATGCCCACCTCTAGAGGTCGCCATTCCGTCCATCCAACAACAGTGCTCATGGACTTGCCACCACTGAAAACGTTTAACACGAAATCACCACAAGCAGACTGAGAGGAAAACAAGAACCGAAGTCACCACGAGGGCAGGGCATGAAGGGCCACAGAATTCAAGACTTTCTGATGTTGTCCGATGAGGATATGTAAAGCGATGCTGTGGAATTCGCTTCTGGTTCCAGACTAGATGACAGGGCTGTACTCTTTGCTCCTTTCAATAATACTATTATCCTGGTTTCAGCCAGGTCCTAGAGATGAGATAAATGTGGTGTTGGTTAGGAAATTCCAGCAGTACCGTTCGGGATACATCCACTAAAGATTAAGTGGACGAAACTTGAGTGTGTGGTTCCAAAATCTTCTCCTATAGTACACTTCAAAATTCCAAAAGCCACGTAGATAAACGTCATTTCGTTTGTTCACTTTTTTCATCCGTCCGTTCGCTCTTTCTTTCAATCTGTATTCATACACTTGTCTCCAATCTATTCAGTCATACATATATTTGTACTTGGTTCATTATTTGTCGTTTCCTTTCAGTCATTCCTTCCTTCTAAGTCATTCCCTTCACCCACCCACTCCCACCCATCTGTCTTCCTTTAATCTCTGTCTGTCTGTCTGTCTGTCTGTCTGTCTGTCTGTCTGTCTGTCTCTCTCTGTTAGCTATCATGCTGTCCGTCTGTCTGTTTGTCTCAGTCTGTCCATCAGCCTACCCATCATGCTATCCGTCTGCCGTAACCCCCCTCCCTCCCCCTCTCTCTCTCTCTCTCTCTCTCTCTCTCTCCCTCTCTTTCCCAGGACATTATTTTCAAAGATTTCCCGTGTTTTGCAGCGGGTATGACGGGAACGGCGGAAGTCGTCATCCGGGACATCAACAAATGGCAACAACAAAGAAGAAAAGACCACTCTAGCAGACCGAGTGAAGCGCGGAAAGATGATGACGTCAGCGGAGAAATCAGTTACCAAGCAACGACTTCAGCAGCTGACGGCACGCTGCGCTACCTTGCAGGCAGTGGTGAAGGTCCACCGAGAGTTGAAACGGTCAGGAAATGTCGTTTTGTCCTTTCGTCTTCTTGATTTCTGTGTATCCTGCAAAAAAACAAAAAAAAAACAAAACAAAATCCCAAAGGACAACATGCATTTGCTTGTTAGTGGTGGTACTGTGACCAACACATGGAAAACGAATCACAACGCAAGCTGGGGTAAGTGTGGGTAAGTGTGCTTTGCAAATCATGATAGTCACCAAGAAAATGGACACTGGTTTTTCAGACAAATGGTTGTGTTCTGTGCCAGTTTTGGTGTGCCTTTTGAAAACCTAGTTTCGGAAAAAAAAAATTACATAAAAAAAACTTGGAAGATGGTGGATATAATATAGAGAGAATACAGAGAATAGTATGAAAAGAAGCCATTTATCTTACTTCATACAGTCACTCCCTTCAAAACGTATCTCTCGGATATTGTTTAATTTTTAGAGCTTTCCGAAGTAAAGGCTTTCACAACTATTTCGTTTTCAAGACATTTGGCGATGGGATTTCTTCGGTGATGTTAGGTAGTCAGTTACTCGATATTACAGGACTGCTTACTGTGCGTGATTGTCAACGTGTTTTGGAACCAGAATTAGCAAGCCTGAAGAAGCTATTGGTGGTTTAGGTGCAATCACGCCTCGTAGCTCTCACTTGTTGAGCACCTAGAACGAAGCAGACTGCGTCTTTTTCAGGCCACCCCTAAACTTGAGCTGGACATTAAGTTCCCAGAGGGAGTTGGTAGCGGGTAAGAACTGGGTTTCTTGGTTTGCTGATGAACAGTTTTGACTACAAGTCTCACAAAGAATCTTCCTTTTCAGGAAGATTTCCTTTTGAATCTGTAAAATTAATTAAAGTCTGTAAAACGCCATTAGGAATACGGACGAATCCATTCAAGTTGTTTGTTTTCCAGATGACAAACACAGACACAGAACAGTTGCCCCCACAGTAATAGTACAAAAGTAGTTAAACAGACCAGGCAGTATAGGATTTTTTGTTAGCGTGACTTGTTCATTAAATATTTGTCTATTTCTGTTGGTCAGCTCTAACCGAGCCGCAAAAGACAAACCAACGGACCGAGATTCATCAACACATGTAGTGAAGAGCAGTGGCAGCAATAACAGATCTTCTTTCAACGAGACTCAGAGTTCTGACACTGCCTCGCCCAGTCCACAAACAGAAGGACACTCAACGCATGCAACAGAGAAGCCAGGTACTCAGTATGTCGACAAAATCCAGCAGGCTGCAAATATACAGGCTACACCAAGTGAAAACGGCCATAATACACTGAGCAACGTTTCAGAGGACCACCTCTCGGTTCACACAACAAAGCCAGAACGTGACAGGGATGGCCAGATGAAGCAAGGTAAAGCGAACATTGGAGACAAAGTAGACACCGTCAAAATTTTTCCATTGAAATCCGCAGACGTTCAGTCTGGACACATTTCAATTGACAATGCATCATGCGAAGTCGGTGAAATGAAAAGCCGTGTGGAAAGTACAACTGATGCGCAAGACGAAGAAGCAGCTGACAACAGCAGTCTGAGGTCACAGTCAATTTTGATGACCAGGCCGGTGACAGGGCTACAGTCCAGTGACAGCAGTTTGAAGTCGGGCTACCCCACGCTCAGAGCGGAAGAGAGATGTGCAAAAGAGAGCTCAGGTGTTATGTTGATGGAGACAGAGTCGGAGATACCAGCCAGCATGAGTTTTCGTAACAGAGAAAAAACAAAGAAGCTCACAGGAATTGACAGTCTGATCACATCAGAGATTCATACCAAAGCTGACAAGGATAGATATCTCTCTAGCTCATTGACTAGACTTCACAGGCACTTTTGTCTGAATGTTCCCCCCGAGAATTCTTTTCAGAGCAGTGCATTGAAAAGAAAAGGACAACCACCACAACTTCCCAGTGCTGCTAAGAACAGCCGACCATCAGATGTCCCTTCTTCACGAATCCAGGACAGTAAAGATGTGCATGGTGAAAATGTGTCGCAGTCCCTTAGAACTGTGCATAGCGGACGTCAACATGTGTCAAAATCGCTCAAAGACAGGATGAATATCCCGGTCAAAGACAGCTCAGAAACTCAAGAAACTGATAATGCGGTATGGAATGGAAGCCCCTGGTCTCCAGGATGCAAATTTGGTGATTTTTGTCTCATGACTCAAAAAATCTAAAACATACATCTGGCCCTCTGTCCTTAGCACCCATGTCTCCGGATTCAACATTACCTCCAGATTATGGGTCATTGTCTCCTGATTCCGTGACAAAATCTCCGTCTGTTCTACAAAGTGGTGGAAATGTTGGGCTACATGCGCAGTTCTGCCAGCCATCATCAGAGCAAAGCAACGATTTGAAGAATATGGTTGCAAGCGGTCCTTTGGAAAATGGCACAAAAAGAAGTGTTGAAGATCTAAAGGTGAAAATCAAGAACATGACAGGAACTTCTGAATCCAAGCTACAATCGGCGATCGAGTCAGTAATGGTCAGAGTACAGTACAGAAAGAAATTACGTTGACGGGAGACCCTCTATCAAAAACGACCAAAAGACTAAGAAGTTTGTCTCCACCTCACAGCACAGCCAGCAATGACTCGGTGGTGATAGTTTCTATCTCTCCCAAGGCAAAACATCAGAAGACCGATCGAGCTCTTCCCTTTGGTGTGCAGCAATCGGCTTCAGAGAAGGGATCAAGTGGTAACAGGAAGACAGCCTCGACCAGAGAGTGCAGGGACCATGTAGTAGAAAAGAATGAACCCATGCCACCATCTTCCCAGATCAAACAAACTACCAAAACAATTAGTAGACAAACAGATCCAGCAGTATACAGCAGTCAAGGTGAATCGGAAGCGGAAGGTGAAATCACTTACCTAACACAAGATGCTGTTCCTCAATTGACATTGAAGAAAGGATTTGGTGCCAACGCCGACGAGCACACAGAAAACAAGCTGACACCAGTATGCCTCCTGCTCAGCCAGCTGGACAAATACTTTGTCCCACATTGACGATTCAGGCAAAACAAATCAAAGAAAACCAACAGGTTGTTCACAGCAAAGCACTGATATCACAAAAACAGGTGTCAGAATTATCAGAAAAACTCTGGGCATCAACCTTTGCCGAAGCAAACACTGAAACCACCTCAGGCTACTGTTGTGATAGTACGGAAGCCAGTCGTCCAGACTCGATGCAAAAATTCCATTCTCAGGCCAGTTCCAGTTCCTCCCAGAACTGCATCCCCATCATCCTCAATGACAAGCATGACAGGCGTGTTCCCCGTCTCCTCGCAGGAGATTGTTCGAAAAATGGCACAAGAGACGACACTAAAGAAAGAAGAATTCAAGGGACCGGGCTGGAAACTAAACCACCAGCAGCAACAAATGGAAGTCATAGTAACACAACCAGTGGGGGACTGGAAAAAACTAATACTGGCAGTAGAGTCTCAGCTGGTAGAGGTGTACCTGGTAAAGACCCCGACCATGGCAAAGTAGGTAATAGTGGAGATGACCAGCCTTTCCTGGAAACCGGCACTCAGGGATCGGCGGCAGACTATGGTAACTTGGCGCCGTGGTTCAAAACGGCTTTCCCATGGAAACAAGGTAATTTTCAAAGTGCCACAGGTAAGCGCTCGGCGATTTATACCTGTTTGGCTTTACATTGTAAATTAATAGTCAGTATAACGTTGTGCCCATGCTTTGGTTTATATGAATGGCATGCTTTTGTTGGATAGAAAGTAACCCCTTTTATCAAACAGGAAATGAATGCAGCTATTTGAAACGGCTAAACTGACTGGTCAGGGCTCCTTCTTACATCAATGTTTAAATGATTGCTTCTCTGTCTGGTTTCAGTTTGTAGAGGTGTTTTCACTCCGTTTCGAAATTCTTGAGAAATTTCGATGTCGCTTGTCCATACAGTTGTCTGTGTGCAAATTCAGATTCTTTGTGATTTTCTTCAGATTTGTCTGGACCCAACGGTTCTGTTGTCTTTACGGCTCTGTGTTTATGTCCATGTTGTCCATGTTGTTCAAACTATTGTCCCCAACGGTTCTTGAAGCAACAACTGCCACACTACTTTTCCATTAAAACACGCTCGGACAAGAGATTGGTCACTGAGCCATCCATTTATGTATGGTAAGAATTAGATGAGGAGTTTGAATACACGTAAAAAGTAAACCCCATGAAACGTTTTAAGATCTTTTCCTGCGTTGATGTGCATATACATTTGCTGTACTTGTTTTGTAACAAATAATGTTAATTCTACTTTGCTGAACTTGTTTTCTAACAAATGATGTTGACTTTGCTTCTAGTAACAGTGTACTGTCAGTGCTTGTAGGAGTTTGGCTGTTTTCGATGAAACTGACGCGTCAGTAAATGAGTTAAACAGACATGCATCAGCACAGGGCACCCTTTTTTTGTTATAATCATACGCAAGGATTCTGAAGACAATGAACACGAAATCTTCACATGCATACTGATCACTGCGTGGGGAGGTATCTGGTCTTTCTTCGTTGTGTTTCTTTCATGGCTGCTTGTCTATCATGGCGGACAACACGTGCATAACGTCACTATCTGTCTTTTTTTCTTTCAAATTTTAAGTCAACTCTAAAGAGACATTGGCCATATGACTATTTTTTTTCACGCGCATGGAAGTGCGAAAGTGACCAAGTCGGGTGAAATGGGAACAAAAAATGTCAGCTGTGCCTTCCCTTCAATCGAAACGGACTGGGTTGCTGGATGCGAAACCACAGCAAACACGACAGCTGCGCCGAGTTTTGTAGCACAGTTCTGGCAGCATACAGCGTTTATGTGGCTGCCTGGGCCGCTTGTTACAGCCTGTATGCTGTATTATGTCATGCGGTATGAGAAACTTTCCGACTCTGATGACAGAAGCTTTCAACTTCGCCGACCACTTTTTCTTTTATTTGTAAAAGTAAAGATACGTGCCGCACTTTTCAATGCAGCATTATAGAAGTTGAATCTAACGTGTGCACTGAAAATGAAAGGTCTGAGTCAGGAACGTAAAATGCAAAGTGCGCGTCCACGGAAGTACAGCACTGCAGGTATTGGAAATATATCCGTGCATCACTCTGTCCAAAACCTCCTGTGGGTTTCAGGTGAGTGGTGGACGTTGCAGAAGCAGACAGAAAACGGACGGGACGGGGGAGGGGGGGAGGAGGGGGGGGGGGGGGGGGGGTCAGTGTAGAGACAACATAACGCCGCTCTTCCGACGTTCGAACATGAGGATAGAATGCTTTAGAGATCACTAGCACTCACAGTCCATGCGTCAGCCATGGCGTCGCTTCGTTCTGTGATGTGAGAAATGGAAAATTTATTCATGTATAGGCCATTGCTCCTAATGAAGTGGTACATAACTTCTATACACAAATGCATAATTAACAACATATTTAGTATCTACTCAAGAAACCAGAACAGAACAGATGTGAGAAAGCGACACCATAACAGCCTGGACCGTGATCAGCGCTTGCTCTCTCTCTTTCTCTGGACATTATAAAGTGATGATTTTGAGAATGATGGTTCTTCTGCCTACAGTGTGTTCAGAAGAGATTCGTGCTTTTATTGTTTAAGTCTAAACAGACGTAAACAATAAATGTACGAATCTCTCGGATTTTAGGCATAGGCAGAAGAACCATCATTCGCAAAATCATAATGAAATTTCGCAGGGAAAGGAACGAACACTTTTTTGAATACTTTGTTAGAATTAGTGGAATGCAGTTTATGGTTACGACTTTACCTTATGCTTTTTTTTTTTTTTTTTTTTTCAGTCTGACCATGGACCAAAGCCATCCCCTTTTGCCCAGTTGTTCCGTACTGGTGTGGTCCAGCCTGGAAATCTCAATCTCTCGTGTTCCTTCAAAGTGAGTTGGAATGAGAGAGAGAGAGAGAGAGAGAGAGAGAGAGAGAGAGAGAGAGAGAGAGAGAGAGAGAGAGAGACGGGATGAAGAGAGGAAGGATGGGCGAGAGAGGAAGAGGTAAGATGGAGGGAGGAAGAGAATGAGGCAAAAAAAAGGAGAGTGCGTGGGTGACAGTGCATAAGAGAGGACAAGAGAGGGTGGAGACAGCGAGACGGGAACGGAAAGGGAAATGGAAAGATGGAAAATTGAAAACAGATAGAGAGAGAGGTGTTTTTAAAAATCAATTTAAAAAGCATTTAAACAAGAACAGGGTGGATAAGGATATTCTTATCCCATATAGATAGATAGATAGATATTGTTATTACATACACGCGCGCGCGCGCACACACGCACACACACGCACGCACGCATGCATGCATACACACACACACACACACACACACACACACACACACACACACACACACATATATATATATATATATATATATATATCTACACATACACACATACATATGTAGAGACAGACAGACAGACACAGACAGAGAAAGAGGAAGGGGTGGGGAGAGAGGGGGGGGGGGAGGGATGCAGGGAGATGGAGAGAAGAGGTGGTATGTGTGCGTGTCTGTGTGTCCCCCGTGTGTGGACACCAGGGCTGTGAGAAGAAGGCGAGCATCCTGAAGAGCGGGCGAGTCCAGGACCAGTCGGGCCTGATCTGATCTTCTCCTCCCCCCTCACCTGGTTCAGGGCCGTCACGGCCCTCACACAGGCTAAACGACCCACCGCCTACCGCCAGGTAAGAGAGTAGAAAACTCCAACATTTTTTTTTTTTTTTCCAACCGGTCAGAGAACTTTATTGATTTCGGTCGATGGGGGTTAAAAATAAAAACATAAAGCCTGAACATTACAAGGAAAGATTTCTGCTTTGGCCTCTCTAGCCGTAAAACACGACATTTATCTAGTTTGTGTCGAAGTTGAAGTGGATTTGGGATGGAAAGAAGCTGAACTAGAAAACAAGTTTGTTCCAGTTCCCTCGTTCTTTTTCATCTCTGTCTCTTTAATTTATGAATATCAATTCAAATACGTCGGGCTGTTTGATTAGCCGGATTTTATGAAGTCCCCTGCGATTGGTGGAGAGGGCCGCCGGAATTCACCGTTGGTAAGGCAGAGACTACCGGCGGGCAGACAGGCCGAAATGGGGAAAAGAGACAAACGAAGGCAAAGAGAAAGGGGTGTCGGGGGGAAGGGGGTCGGGGGGGGATGGACAGGGGGTGTAACCTGTATGCAGAATAGTTCGTTTGGAAAGAAAAAGAGCGCACGCACGCAAAACAGAGTGCAAAGCAACACTTACATGTATTCAACACCGATGAATTAATGTTTGGAAAATACTTTTTTCTGCGAATTTCACAGATAACTGACAGCCGTGAAAAAAAAAAATGATGTAAGAGTGAATTGTCGGTAACTGTCAGGAGAAGAAATGTGAAAAAGAGAAATGGAAAAGTGAGGATAGTTCAAAAACAGCGGGAGAGAAGGATGGGAATAGTGGTGATTTCCAAATGAGACACTTGTGAAAAAATGGTTTGTTTATAACGTAATGTGTATTTATTACAGCTATTGCTTTGATTATAACGTTATTGGTATAGGTGGTGCGTGAGCGCTGGCAGTACACATTCCGTGACGCGAGGCTTAAAATACTCATTAGGTGAAATCCCAACGATTAACTTCAGACTCCACATTCTGGAGATGAATTTTAGCAGATTACAACGAGAGAAATAAGGCATAGCGGCATGTTTTGCGCACTCCATTCTGAATAAAAAAGTGTAGGTTTCCCTCTTCACACCCCCATTCCTTCCTCCCCCCTACCCCAATGTTAATTTTGGTTGCTTATTGCCCAGCAGACCGCAAAGGGCCATATCAGGGTTGTCTGTTCGAGTCAACGTTTAAAAAGATGCTTAAAAAGCTGTGAACCATCTTTATATGCCTCTAGAATTTCCAGACAAAAACATGAAAGTGTTTCCTGAAAAGAATGATAAAACGTCTGCTTAAGACATCCAGAAATATATGAAAAATAGATACCAGGAAGTTGTTCTGCCCAACGAACGGGGATGTGCATCCCTGTTACAGACCTTTTACAAAGGTCGCACACTGGCAGACATCAGCTATGAGGCGCTGCCCAACACCAAGGACACGTCCACCCAACACCTTCTCCACCTCCGAACAACGCAGTCAGAGCCAAACCCTGTCCCTGCCGGCCTGCTGCCAGCAACAGACTTTCGCAGAACGCGGCTGACGGAAATCCTCGAGGCCCACAAACCGTGCCACAGGAGAGTAATCCACGGGAACATCAGCCAGCCCCACAGGGGAGCACAGAGTGCCCACCACCAGCTTCTCATCAGACGGAGTCTGAGACCCGTTCAGCCCCTCCGCAGACCAAACCGGTCACGGGATCGTCCGTTCGGCCGTCCTCGTCAGCAGAGTGCCGAGAGTGTCTTCTGAAGAAGCTCCTGCCACTAAAGTCTCCCTCAGCGCCTCCCGGTTGATTGGTGCTCTGCGAAGGTTGAGGCTGATTGAAGACCTGGAGGTGGTGTCTCACGACTCCAGCGCTGAGCTGCTCAGTTTCTGGGCCGCGGATTTTGCCCACGTGACTATGACGCAGAGTTTTTGGGCGACTGTAGATGACTGGCAGTGAGTGGAGTTCCGTGTATCGGTGTGTTTATCATCATTCTTATCATTATTGTTGTTGCTGTTGTTATCATCGCTGTTCTTCATCTTCTTGTTATTAGAATTCTTGTTACCATTGGGAGGTAGCGAGGAAAATGTCATCTTATTATTAGAATTCTTGTTACCTACCATTGGGAGGTAGCGAGGAAAATGTTTTTTACCCATTAACTAACAAACCAACCGTCACCAACAACAAATGAATCAAGAAAACAAGGAAAAAAACCGCAAAGAAATGAACCAAAACAGGCAAATAAAGCAAGCAAAACGGCACTCTAAAGAGCACAGACGCTGCCAAGGTCGAATAGGAATGGATCTTGGA
>JADBJO010000019.1:915000-940000 GCA_016801955.1 Conus betulinus
AATTTACACTCCTGATCAGTGAGATGGATCTTTCGCAAAATTTCTTTCAACAGTGATCATATACAGTTTGGTGACGTGAGAAGGTTCGTTTCTTTAAAAAATAAAGTTCATGCATTTGCATTTCAGCCGCGATATATTGGCATTTTTCTGGGCTAAAATTACTGAGGTACGTACCGATTAGGACTTGCTATCACGCAACCAAGAAAAAGATTAGTATATGCTACATTGAAGGACTATTCAGAGGTTAAACACACAGGAGAAAAAGAATGGGGGAAAAAAAAAGAATGAGGAAAACAATTGAGAAGGAAACAAAGTCGCGATCGCAGAAGGAGAAGAAAAAGGGCAGAAGACAAAGAGAAGACGAAACCTTTATCGGGTTGACAACTAGTTGCAAAGTGAAAGTTCTCTGGGCGGTTCGCTGACATTTATTTAAGGGTTTGACAACATCGAATTGAAACGGCATGACTTTCTGCATGATCTGCAGTCATGCCAGTTTAATGAACGAAGGCACTGAAATGATACAATGACACAGTTGAGATGCTCATATTTGAAAGTGCCTTTTCCCCTCTGGTTTACTTATTATTTTTAATATGAATATTTTTTCAGTTATGAGCCAGCTCACTTTTGCAAAAGCCGGGCCTTGACTTTGACTGTAATTCTTGATTTGTGCTTTTTCAAGGGAAAGCATCCCGCCCCTCCCCCCCCCCCCCCCCCCCCCCCCCCCCCCGCCAACTTGCTACTCAAAATAATTCTACTTGGTCTGTTTCACCCTGTCCCCATCTCCATTCATATTTTAAAAATAATCTTTATTGCTGCTACTGATCCACGAAAAAATGAAGGATTGAGATAGAGCGGCGGGGGGGTGGGGTGGGGGTGGGGGGGAGGAGGAATGACGAGCTTGAGGATAACGAAGACGAGGAATAGAGAAAAGGTGAAGAAAGTGGAGAAGAAAAGGAGGAGGAGGAATCAATCGAAGAAGAAGAGAAATGAAAGGAGGGGAAGGCATGGGGAGAAGGAGATGCAGATGAGGAGGAGAAAAAGAAGAGAAGACGCAGGAGGAGAAAGGAGGGAGAAAAAGAAGTGTAGAAGGAGTAGGGAAGAAGCAGAGGAAGAGAGGGGGAAAAGACGACAGGGAAGAAAAGAAGGAGAAGGAGGGAAAGAAGAAAGAAAAAAAGGACAAAATCAAGAAGCAGAAGGAGGAGGCAGAGAAGAGAGGCGGGGGGGATTGGAGGAGGAGGACAAGAACAAAAGGAGTGAGAAGATTTTTATTTTCAAATCAAAGCTCAGAGAGAGAGAGAGAGAGAGAGAGAGAGAGAGAGAGAGAGAGAGAGAGAGAGAGAGAGAGAGAGAGAGAGCGCAGAGGAGACAGGGAACAAACATTACGTGGAAAGGGAACAGCCGGTCCTTGTTCTTTGTGACCCTAACCTTTTTTCTGGACCTCTTCGTAAAGAGCTGGAAGGAGAAAAAAAAAAGCAACAACAGAACTGTCAAATTGTGCTTATTCATGATAGTTTTTTTTTTATATGTTAATTTATTCATTTATTTGTTTTGCCGATACGCCATAAATGATAAGCTTCCTGGTTGGTAGTAAGGGCCATCGGCGTTTTAAAACTTTCTTGAGAGGGGAGGTAAAGCCGTGAGAATTCAAGGACACGATTATCTCACTCATAATGCCTACCTTCATCCCCCACCCGTTTATCCAGGTCTCGCCCCCGACCGACCCGCTCTTAACCAAGTTTAAATCTCCAATTACTCAATCAAGGGTAAGGACATCCTAGGCTGTGGGCACACTGTTTGTGTTTATTCATTTATTCATCTATTTGTTCATCCATTTATTTATTTGCTTTTATTTCGTTTATTCATTTATTTAAAACAAATATTAGAGAACAAGAAAAATGTGCTGTGTAGAACATTTCTGCACGTTAGGAATGTCAAAGTTGGCATTAAAAATATTTACTTATTTATTTATGTATTTATTCATTCTGCTTAACTCTTTTCACATGGGGTTTGTTGAAGCAATAAAGCACCACACTACACAGCCCTGTCGAAATCTGAAGAATTCACAGAGGAAAAAAAAAAAGTTCATTGAAACAAAAAAATTACACACCACCACACCAACAGAGAACAAACAAACGAATAAAGCTCAACAGACGCAATGTATCTACACAATCAGATATCAAATGTATAACATGATCAATAATCTATTGACCTCCTTGAGCCAAACAAGGCTAAGCCTCGCTAAGGACAACATCCATTCACTCCACTAAGCCAGCCCCTAACCCCCACCAGCCAACCTGCGACCACCTACACATCCACAATCATCCATCTACCTATCTCTGACCACTGCCTGGTTTAGAAAGAATGTGAAAATTATCACGAGATGACCAGACAACAACAACAACAAAAAAACAACAACAACAACAACAAACATGAATACGCGACACAGGAAAATCGACACTGCGTAAGAGACAGCAAGTGTACAGTCTGGACAATATGCACTGCCACACTACGTTGTCGTACGGTATAATACGATAATACTGCCGGCGAAAACTTGTTTATGGGAGAGATTTGGGGGGGGGGGGGGGGGGGGGGGGGAGGGGGGGGCTTGGGGGAGAGGGATGGATACTCAAGAAGTTCTTGATAAAAGACTGGTGAATTGAGTACAGTGACAGTAAAAAACAGTGGACAATAGCAAAGGAAGATAAACGTAATCAGGCGGAGGACCAGCCTTCAAATGTTTTGTGTGTATGTTGTGCATAAAGTTGACAGCTGCCTGATGTTTATGTCGTCCAAGCGGTGTGTCTATTGTCAAATGTGCACATTATGCCAGCGAATAGCAGTTTTTTTCCCCTATTGTAAAACGTTAACGTAAACATTAAGTAACTGTCAACATTATGCCTAACGTACACACACACACACACACACACACACACACACACACACAGATATTTGTCTAATATCGCTTTAAGTGAACAGACGTTAAATTGAAGAACTAACAGAGAGAGAGAGAGAGAGAGAGAGAGAGTCCACTCATTCTTTCTCCCTCCAAATTCCAGCTCACACCCCCATGCCCCTACCCTTCATCTTGTCGCCTACTGTTAGCCCCCCCCCCCCCCCCCCCATTCCCCCTCCCACCCCTCCCATCCCAGCCAACCCTCTCCCATTACGTATTTTATCAACCGATGAAAACAGAAACAGACGGCGGTCTCTTCTCCTTTGTTGGACACCACCCGCCCACCCCAGCCCCCGTTCTCTCTTCAGTCCCCACTCTCGAAACACGCCGGCCGCCCCCACTCTAGCCCCTCTAGTCATAACTCAGCAGGGAGTGGGGCAGACAGAGACAGTAAAAAGTGACAACGTGTCAGATTGTGCGGCTCCAGACATAGCGTAAAGGTGTAAACTGCAATGTTTACCAGGCCGGTCTTTTGCCACGTACACTCTCTCCTTCAGTTTGGTTCTTAGGGGAAGCAAACGCGCGCTTGCGCTTGCGCGTACACACACACACACACACACACACACACACACCCCGAGGATCCAGTCAATCTCTGCCTCTTTCCCCCACCTACCTATTCCTCTTTTGTGTGTTTGTTTTAGTTTATTTATATTCGTCAAACTGTTTTAAGACATAGTTGCTCCTCTTTTCCCTGGCAGTTTCCTCCCCCTCCCAACTCGCTGACCCTCTACACACCCCATATCCATCCCCACACCAGAATCCCAAGTCTTCTGCCAACGTTTCTGGAGTTTGTTTATTTACCCAGGTGTTCGCTTGCCATATCAATAATTCAAGATGTATGGAGCAACGGTGGCGAGGGAGGATGAGTGGGGGTGAAGTTGGTGGACACAAATGACGAAGGACATCGGCAGCTTCTGTTCCTTTCTCCAGACCATCTCCTTCACTGCAGGTGGTCTTTTCTATAACCCAGTCATACACAGCTGCTTTACATTATTCTCCTTGCCCTTCCTCTCCCCCTCAGTCGTAACTCCTCTATTGATCTGTATCCATGTCCGTTATCTCTGCAGTCCACCCCCCCCCACCCCGCGTCCTAATAGACCTGTATGGGAAAAAAAAAATCATGGGAAGATACGTCTCTTTTTGATGCTAACAGACTGACCTTTTCTCAGTATACATCTAGACGGTCAAATAGTTTTATCTGACATGCACACCAACAGTCAATAAATTCTAGAGACGGCGGCAGAAGAGTTTTAGGTTCTGGCGTGGGTGGGTGTTGGGGTGGAGCGTGTAAACGGTCAGGGAGAGGGGGGAAGGTAACTGCCAGGGGAAAGAGGAACAACAACGTCTTAAAACAATACGACGAATACAATGCATAAGTAAACTAAGATAAACGCACGCGTGATAACGATTGTCTCTATTGCTGGCACTCTGTTTCACACCCCCGTTGTTGGCATTTCCTCTCTCTGAGCGAACTGTTCAGCTGACTGACTGGGCAAAATTGAGTTGAGCATGCCCGCCAGTGTGAATCTTTATCCCGTGAAAACGGCAAGTCACGATAGCTGAACGTGAGCTCTAACACATGTTACCTCCCCTGTACATGTCCGAACATCGTCTATTCTTGCACCCCCCATCCCTACTGTTATACCCTAGGCTCTGTCAAAGGTGGGTTTACCCCACAACCCATTTCAGTTCTTTTATATTCCTATCATTGTTCATTATACCCCTCCACCAACCCAAGCCTTTTGCTGTGATCTCTACCAGTGCTGGCTACCCCTGCAACTCATCCCAATTCTTATGCCCTCATCTCTAGCACCGCTGATGATCTCTCTACCATCCCTACTGTTAAGCTCTAATCGCTACCACTGCTAGCTTGCTTACCCGCAGCCCACTCACTCTACCCCAATCTATGTTCTTTCTGGTCACCTGTGCGGCCCACCTCAGTTCTTACACCCTACTTTCTGTCACTGCTTTTAATTACACGCAACCTCTCCCAAAATCCTGTGCCCAGATTTTTCTTAATGCTTCTGCTGGTTGCTCCTTCGGCTCATCCGAGTATCTTGTATCCTACATTCTGCCACCCGTGGTTACTCCTTTGGCGCATCCCAATATTTGTACCCCAAACTCCGTCAGTGCTATAACCCCTTCAACTCATACCAAGCTGTAATACTTGGATCTCTCTCACTGCTGGAAATCACTTCAACCCTCCCCAGTATCTTGTGGATCCTTATTTTTTTTATCATCGCTGGATATTACCTTCTACTCATCCCAATGTTTTATACCTTAATCTCTCCAACTATCGGTTACCCTTCACCTCATCACCAGATTTTATCTCCATCTGTTGGTTATCTCTTCAACTCATCCCAGTATCTATACCCCACTCTCTCTAACTATTAGTTACCTTTCAACTCATCCCAGTATCTTATATCTCCATCTGTTGGTTATCCCTTCAACTCATCCCAATATCTTTCATCACCATCTCTTGGCTATCCATTCAGTTCATCCCAATATCTTACATCGCCATCTGCAGGCTATCCCTTCAACTCGTCCTAATATCTCATATTGCCATCTGTTGGTTATACCTTCAATTCATCCCAATATCTTATATCACTATGTGCTGGTTATCCATTCAACTCATCCCAATATCTTATATTGCCATCTGTTTGGTTATCCCTTCAACTAATCCCAATGTCTTATATCACCATCTCTTGGTTATACATTCAACTCATCCCAGTATCTTATATGACCATCTGTTGGTTATCACTTCAACTCATCCCAATATCTTTTAATCGCCATCTGTTGGTTATCCCTTCAACTCATCCCAATATCTTATATCGCCATCTGTTGGCTATCCCTTCAACTCATCCCAATATCTTATATCTCCATCTGTTGGTCATGCCTTCAACTCATCCCAGTATCTTATATCGCCCTCTGTTGGTTATCCCTTCAACTCATCCCAATATCTTATATCGCCATCTGTTGGTTATCCCTTCAACTCATCCCAATATCTTATATCTCCATCTGTTGGTCATGCCTTCAACTCATCCCAGTATCTTATATCGCCCTCTGTTGGTTATCCCTTCAACTTATCCCAATATCTTAGATCTCTATCGGTTGGTTATCTCTTCAACTCATCCCAATATCTTTTAATCGCCATCTGTTGGTTATCCCTTCAACTCATCCCAATATCTTATATCGCCATCTGTTGGCTATCCCTTCAACTCATCCCAATATCTTATATCTCCATCTGTTGGTCATGCCTTCAACTCATCCCAGTATCTTATATCGCCCTCTGTTGGTTATCCCTTCAACTCATCCCAATATCTTATATCGCCATCTGTTGGTTATCCCTTCAACTCATCCCAATATCTTATATCTCCATCTGTTGGTCATGCCTTCAACTCATCCCAGTATCTTATATCGCCCTCTGTTGGTTATCCCTTCAACTTATCCCAATATCTTAGATCTCTATCGGTTGGTTATATCTCTTCAACTCATCCCAGTATCTTATATCGCCATCTGCTGGTTATCTCTTCAACTCATCCCAATATCTTATATCGCCATCTGTTGATTATCTCTTCAACTCATTCCAATATCTTATATCGCCATCTGTTGCTTATCCCTTCAATTCATCCCAGTATCTTATATCGCCATCTGTTGTTATATCCCTTCAATTCATCTCGGTCTCTTACACCCTGAACTCTGCTACGGTGGTAGGCATTGAAACCAATCCTAATATCATTGTCACAGCTGGTGACCCCTTTGATCCCCTTCCAGCATCTTCACTTCATCCTGATTTTTTACCGCCATTTTTCATCACTGCTGGTTACTTTCCCCCTTTATCTCTGTCAGTGTTGGTGATCTCCGATTTCAATGTCCAAGTCTTTATCACCGTTGGACACCCCTGTAACCCATCCCGATTCTTATACCTCACCTCAATTACTGCTGATTAACCCCTGCCCCAAAACCCCTACTCCAACCCAACTCTTTTAGCCCCATCTCTACCACTGCCGACTAACCCTATCCCAACCGAACTCTTTTCAGCCCCCATATCTATCACTGCTGATTAACACCCTATCCAACTGAACTGTTTTAACCCCATCTCTATCATTGCTGATAAACTCGATCCCAACCGAAAACTTTTAACCCCATCTCTATCACTGCTGATTAGCCGCTACGCCAAGCGAACTCATTTAACCCCATCTCTATCACTCTGATTAGCCGCTACGCCAAGCGAACTCTTTTAACCCCATCTCTACCCCAAGCGAATTTTTTTAAACCCATCTCTATCACTCTGATTAGCCGCTACGCCAAGCGAACTCTTTTACCCCCATCTCTATCACTGCTGATTAATCGCTACGCCAAGCGAACTCTTTTAACCCCTTCTCAGTCCTCGCTGGTTGTGCCTTTCCACTCCCCCCCTCCCCCCCCCCCCCCGCCTCCCACACCCCAGCTTCCAGTTCCGACGTGGCCTCCGTAGTCGACTGGACTTTAAAAACAACATGACTTCACCTTACTTGTCCCATTCTAAGTCTACTTATCCATCATCTCCATCACCTCCACCAACCACTACACAACGTGCAGGACAACACTGGAACAGAAAGTCGCCTATTTCCGTTTTGTTCTCTGTGACCCCTCTCACCCCAACCCCCACTCTCCCCCATCACCATCCCTCTTGACCCTATCCCCCCCTCCTTCCACCTCCCCCCCTCCCCTCCCCATTCCCTACCTCCCCCAGCTCTCTCCTTTCCCGGACGGCGGCACTGGTCCCCCATGCAGTGAGAAAGCGACAAGTGTCATCACGCGGTGTGTCTGTGGACGTGTCGTGGAGGTGTAAACTGCAGTGTTTACTCTGTCCTTGTCAGCTGTCGGTTTGTTATTACTCTCGCTCCCTCTTTTAAAGAAGTTACAAACGAGAATCGGGGCAAGGCTGACAGCCCTTTTTTTATGGGTTTGTTTGTGCGATTTTTTTTTCTGGGCTTTATTTTCGTGTGTGTGTGTTTTTCTTGCATAATTTCCCCCGTGGAAGGGTGAGTAGGGATTGTGCTCTCTGTTAGTGTGTTTGGTCGTTAGAAAAACACCCTACAGAAATTTTGCTCTGAACCAGAATTGAGCCACAATACAATTTAGAGGAAGACGCTCATGAAAAAAAAAAGTCTGGTTCTTCCAATGAGCTGTTATGGTGGTCAGTATGGGGACACAGAAGGGCCTGGACCAATGCAGAGAGGCTGAACTGTGTAGGTGTTCTCATGTACATTTAAGATCATCATGTAAGGTCAAATGAGGCACCAGAGTCACAGCACCGAACTGTCTCGGCGGTATTTCCTCTGCCGGGTTGCCATGTGGAGACCCGATTTTGGTGGCTCTGTGTTGCTTGTTGCGATTGCGACAGAACTGTCTGTTTGTGGTTGTGTGTGACCCAGTGACGGAGGAGAGCTGAGGCTGGACAAACGACGCGCGCGCGCGCGCGCGCGCGTGTGTGTGTGTGTAGAGAGAGAGAGAGAGAGAGAGAGAGAGAGAGAGAGAGAGAGAGAGAGAGAGAGAAACTAAATGATTTTATTCAGGATATGTCATGGCCCCTTCTGAAGGTTATACAATAATAACCTGTCAAGCATATTATTACAAAAGAAATCATAAAAACAGTAACAGTAGTAAACGAGAAAGACAGACAGACAGACAGACAGAGCGAGAGAGAAGGGGGGGGAGCATACCATCACACTATACTACTATACTATACTATACTATACTATACTATACTATACTATACTATACTAAATACCACTACCACACACAACCTATCCTATCCCATACCATGTGTCTTTTTTCTAGCTGTTTCTGGGTCGTCCCCTCTGCGTCTCTTTTCTAGCTGATTCTGGGTCGTCCCCTCTGTCTATTTTTCCAGCTATTTCTGGGTCGTCCATCTGTGTCTCTTTTCTAGCTGTTTGTGGGTCGTCCCCTCTTTTCTCTTTGCTGGCTGTTTCTGGGTCGTCCCCTCCGTGTCTCTTTTCTAGCTGTTTCTGGGTCGTCCCCTCTGTGTCTCTTTTCTAACTCTCTTTCTGGGTCGTCCCCTCTGTGTCTCTTTTCTAGCTGTTTCTGGGTCGTCCCCACTTTTCTCTTTGCTGGCTGTTTCTGGGTCGCCCCCTCTTTGTCTCTTTTCCAGCTGTTTCTGGGTCGTCTCTCTTTTTCTCTTTGCTGGCTGTTTCTGGGTCGCCCCCTCTTTGTCTCCTTTCCAGCTGTTTCTGGGTCGTCCCCCCTCTTTTCTCTTTGCTGGCTGTTTCTGGGTCGTCCCCTCTTTGTCTCTTTTCCAGCTGTTTCTGGGTCGTCCCCTCTTTTCTCTTTGCTGGCTGTTTCTGGGTCGTCCCTCTTTGTCTCTTTTCCAGCTGTTTCTGGGTCGTCCCCTCTTTTCTCTTTGCTGGCTGTTTCTGGGTCGTCCCCTCTTTGTCTCTTTTCCAGCTGTTTCTGGGTCGTCCCCCTCTCTTTTCTCTTTTCTAACTGTTTCTGGTTCGTCCCCTCTGTGTTCTTTTCCAGCTGTTTCTGGGTCGTCCTCTCTGTGTCTCTTTTCTAGCTGTTTCTAGCTGTCTCTGGCTTGTC
Source organism: Conus betulinus (assembly GCA_016801955.1). Taxonomy (NCBI): domain Eukaryota; kingdom Metazoa; phylum Mollusca; class Gastropoda; order Neogastropoda; family Conidae; genus Conus; species Conus betulinus. Next base: position 924,542 of record JADBJO010000019.1, read on the forward strand.
CCCTCTTTGTCTCTTTTATAGCTGTTATCGGGTCGTCCCCTCTGTGTCTCTTTTCCAGCTGTTTCTGGGTCGTCCTCTCTGTGTCTCTGTTCTAGCTGTTTCTAGCTGTCTCTGGCTTGTCCCCTCTTTGTCTCTTTTCTAGCTGTTACTGGGTCGTCCCCTCTGTGTCTCTTTTCTAGCTGTTTCTGGGTCGTCTCCTCTGTGTCTCTCTTTCCTAGCTGTTTCCGGGGTCGTCCCATCTGTGTCTCTTTTCCAGCTGTTTCTGGGTCGTCCCCTCTGTGTCTCTTTTCCAGCTGTTTCTGGGTCGTCCCCCTCTGTGTCTCTTTTCCAGCTGTTTCTGGGTCGTCCCCTCTGTGTCTCTTTTCTAGCTGTTTTCTGGGTCGTCCCCTCTCTGTGTCTCTTTTCTAGCTGTTTCTCTAGGTCGTCCCCCTCTGTGTCTCTTTTCTGGCTGTTTCTGGGTCGTCCCCTCTGTGTCTCTTTTCTAGCTGTTACCGTGTCGTCATCTCTATGTCTCTTTTCTAACTCTTTCTGGGTCGTCCCCTCTGTGTCTCTTTTCTGGCTGTTTCTGGTTCGTCCCCTCTGTGTCTCTTTTTCTAGCTGTTTCTGGGTCGTCCCCTCTGTTTTTTTTTTTTCCAACTGTTTCTGGATCGTTCCCTCAGTGTCTCCTTCCCAGCTGTTTTGGGGCTGTCCTCTCTGTGTCTCCTTCCCAGTTGTTTCTGGGTCGTCCCCTATGTGTCTCTTTTCCAACTGTTTTCAGGTCATCCCCTATGTGTCTCTTTACTACAGCTGTTTCTGTGTCGTCACCTGTGTGTCTCTTTTCTAGCTGTTTCTGGGTCGTCACCTGTGTGTCTCTTTTCTAGGTGTTTTTCTGGGTTGTCTCCTGTGTGTCTCTTTTTGATCTGTTTCTGGGTTGTCCCCCTCTGTGTCTTTTTTTCAGCTGTTTCTGGATCGTCCCCTCTGTGTCTCTTTTTAATCTGTTTCTGGGTTGTCCCTTCTGTGTCTCTTTTTCAGCTATTTCTGGGTCGTCCCCTCTGTGTGTCTTTTGCAGCTGTTTCTGGGTCGTCCCCTCTTCCGTCTCTCCTGCAGGTTCCAGAACACATCAAGACAGGTGGTGTTGGATGCTGGCTTCCTGAAGGTGTGTCTTGTCCAGCCTTACTATCTCCCAAGGTTCTGCATGGTGAATGGCTCCAGTCCTGTCTTTTGCCACAGCTATATGCATGTGATACATAAAGAAAATCCTCTGAAATACTGGGCACCACTTCATAACTCAGAACTGGGTGAGGCCTGACATGCAAAAATACAGAGAAGGTAGCATATTTAATGCTGAATCCTTCAAATTCCAGAAACAGAATGAAACAAACATATAAAACTTGCCTCGATATAGATTTATTTATCACACTTTAAGTAGCCGATTTACCTTAATTTTAAATTGAATTATCTACTGGTAGATGCTTCCTCTGGAAATATGTAATATAAGCCTAACTGAAAGATGACATTTATAATTCATGACAAGATGGTACCGGGATAAGAGGTGAGGTGTTAGAGTCCCAGATAAATAGAACAAAGAAATGAGAATGCAGAAGCAACGCATCTCAACGTCGTCAAATACATGACTTGGCTGAGAAGAAAGCGTTGTCTTCAGCAGTGAAAGAAAGCGTGATGGGAGTTGTATTCTCTATGGTCTGTGAGTTACGCAGGGATGGAATGTTACAGACTCACTGGTGAAGGTTTTATGAATATGTAAATAAACAGAGAGGACTGCATCATGAAAGATAGGAATCAAATTTAAAACAAAGAAATGATAACGAAATAAATAAGTTACTAACTATCATCATTTGAAAAAGAAAAAAAAAAGTTCATGCTAATAGTGAGGTGAGAGAGGTTTAAAATACGTTTTAAAAGCATGGAAGGTGAGGTATAAGTGGATGAATAGGTGAATAAATAAACAAGCGAATTAGTGAAGGAATTAACACAAAATAATTGAAAAGAAATGGACGGGAGGTGCATAGAATTCTGATATTATATAACTAGTGGGAATGAATGGGCTGCAACTCTCTCTCTCTCTGTCTGTCTGTCTGTCTGTCTGTCTGTCTCTCTCTCTCTCTCTCTCCCTCCTCCAAATACCATGATACCCAGATTTGTCATGAAAGTGCCCTGAGGAAGACCAGGAAGACCAAGATTGGTTAAAAATAAAAAAAAAAAAAAACAACAACAACGGAAATTATCAGACGTATCGGTTGTTTTCCGTCAAGTTTTCTTTGGGCGTATGTATACATAGAAGCTGAACATCAGTGGGCAAAAGAATGACTAACAAGAAATTCCTCCGTTATTGAGACAATGACTCTTCAAATATCCATGAATCCATACTTAAACATGAAACTCGGGAGGGGGAGTATGGGGAGACAAGTAGGGGGAAAGAAAGAGGGCGTTACAACGCCGCCATGGAATTCCTTCACTAGTAGAATTTAGGATCATGAAGGTTCCTCTTGAAACCAGGACCGTTCATATAACCTGTACAGAGACGACTTTCGTCCGCTGTATCGGACTCATCAGTGTCCCCCGTGGGGATACCGGGGGGGCTTTTTGTACAAATAGTTTCCCCTCCTTCTGGACATTCTGAGCCAGTAACGTCCCCTTTCCCTTTCGCTGTCAGTAACTCTGTCTCCTCCTTTGCTGTACTGTCGTCTACTGTCCTTTCTGTGTACCATATCTTTTATCTATCGTTGTCTACAACCTCTTCCCGCAAAATTTCTGCACTCAACGAAGTCGGAGTGAACGGATTGTACTCTCGAGTATAGTGTGAGTATCCCAACAGGGTAAAACGAGTTCACACGCTACCAGATACTGGAATGCTGAAGGAGAAGAAGAAGGAATCATCAGTGGAGCCTGGTTGAACATGCTGGTCCTCCTTGAGCACCAAATAGAGGTACCCCCCTCTTATTGGATATGGCGTGAGGATCAACACAATCAGTCAGGTTTCACTGATGAGTCCGATACAGCGGACGAAAGTCGTCTCCAGATAAATGACCTGAATGGTTCGGTGTATTGGGTAAAAATCCAATAATTGAATAAACAGCTATGAATGATAACATGAATTTAATTAGCAGATGCAAAAATCGTGACGAATAAAACAATGGATGAATTTAATCAACAAGAAAATATTAAGTATAACTGTGGAATGAAGTAAAATAAAGTAAGAAAGAACCTCAGGAGTTGAATAGATAATTGAGTGGAAGAGATAGAGAGTACATCATAGAGAGGGTGGACTTTGGGGCTGGGGGATATAAGGACAAGGGGCAGTTAGTGTATGCTATTACTGTAGGCAGGGATAAACAAAAGAGGCGTAAAAATGAGCAACAACGTGTTGTTGCGCGCGTGTTATGTGTGTGTGTGTGTGTGTGTGTGTGTGTGTGTGTGTGTGTGTGTATGTGTGTGTGTGTGTGTGTGTGTGTGTGTGCGCGCGCGCGCGCGCGCGCGCCTGTGTGTATATGTGTGTGTATATGTGTGCATATATATATATATATGTATATATATATGTATGTGCTCTCTCTCTCTCTCTCTCTCTCTCAAGTGTGTGTGTGTATGTGTGTGTCTGTATAATGTGGTGTTTGTGTGATGTGGTGTGTGTGTGGGGGGGGGGGGTGGGGGCGGCTGCGTGCATCCGTGCGTGCGTGTGTGTAGTTAGAGAGAGTAGTAGCGTGTTTATGTGTGTGTGTGTGTGTGTGTGTGTGTGAGAGAGAGAGAGAGAGAGAGAGAGAGAGAGAGAGAGTTTACGCGCGCGCGCGCGCAAGCATGTACACACCGTAGGAATGGGATGGCGGGGTATAGTAATTTCGGGCGTCGACGCCAAGCAAACAGAAGGTCCCGCCGATCTTGGCAATCTGTTCGATTGAAAGGTATGGCTCTTTGCCCGCAGTAGGGCCATGGTAGCGACATGACGGTAATAACCCAAATGGAAAGATGAACTATGAAACAGACAAGCAGACGAAAACCAAACAAACCAAACCAAACATTAAACCGTATCTTTTTAAACGTAATGCATAACTGGAACTACAAGTTTGAGTTTTAACTGGAGTTATTTACTTTGCGCTTAGGTGGTGAAGAGAGGGGTAGAGAAGGGGAATTTCGTGACTTACGTTAGGCTTCACAGAATGATAGTGTTGTTGCTTTTTAAAATTATATTTATCCAGTTGGTAACTCTAAGTAAGCAACGCTCGTATTTAAAAACTAACAAAGGGAGGATACTGATCAAAAAGAAATGGCGAAGGTCATCAGGAATCAGCCCTATATACTTCAGAACGAAACCCGGGCAACTAATATGTTAATATTTTACAGATTAGACAAGTCCGTTTCTGATTCGAATCGATTCAAAATTGAACGTGTTGTGTGTGGAGGAGTTTGTGGGGCACGAGTCGTTTCAGACATGACGAATTACTGGCTGGAGAATTTTGCTTTCAAATGTACACGAGTTGTGATTAGATGTTTGGTACTCTCTCTCTCTCTCTCTCTCTCTCTCTCTCTCTCTCTCTCTCTCTCTCTCTCTCTCTCTCAGTAGAATATTGTGTTCACCATGATTGAAATGTTTCTTGAAAGGCCTTATTGTTCGTGCAACAGAATGTGTCTGTGTCCTCCAGTTGTCTGTAAACTGTCACTGTCATGTATGTTTCCGAGAGCGATATAAGCTATTAGTTTGTTGTTGCTCTTTCGTGGCTAAACTAAATTTGTATTGCAATGACTTAGAAGAGAATTTTGTTTAACCCAATAGCCCCCCCAAGAGGAGGCAAAATATCTCCATCTTTTGACTCCTGAACTGTCATGGTCGATTGAAAGCGGTGAGCATATGAGTGTGTACAACTTAAAAACAAAGAAAGAAAGAAAAGGGAGTTTTTAGTTTCTGTGACAATTTTTTAATTTAAGTGTAGTTTCTCTTCAATATTCTGCCTTTCAAAAAGATGGCGTCGAGACAGTGTCCCCAAAAATCTCTCTCTCTCTCTCTCTCTCTCTCTCTCTCTCTCACTGTCTCCCCCCTCCCCCCCCGCCCCACTCTCTGTCAGCACGTGCTCTGAACAGAAGGCGCCCAGGCGTGAAAGAGGTCAACACGAGAGTTGTCGCCCTTTGCAGCCGTGGTTTATCTTCCTTGATTACCGGCACGACAGCCCCAAAGCCTGACTTGATGTAGGTGGCGACACCTAGACGTGGCAAGCTGCTATAAATTCCTCTCTGTGGAAAACCCCTTTGGCGCTGTGACGGCGAGGGAGAGTGAGGAAGGGGGGGTGGGAGAGAGGGGGGGGGGGGGGGGGAGCGGACGGGAGAGGGGTGGGGGGGGGGGAGCGGGAGGATAGAGGGGAGATGCTGGGTGCCAGGGAGGGAGGAAGGGAGAGGGAAGTAGTGAAGGAAAACGAGAAGAGATGAGGGAAGAGTTAAGTAGTAGGTTGCGTGAATACAGGGAACGGTAACAGAAGTAATAGAGCACTTGGGCGGAAAGAAAGCGGGGAACACGAGATGCAACCATCGACCCTTACAAGTATGTGGGGCGAAAAATGACGATGGAGAGGGATGGGGGAGGTTAAGGACAGGGGCGGAGGTCGGGGGGGGGGGGGGGGGGGGGGGGGGATGGGGGGGAGGAGGGAGTGAAGGGGGCGTGAGGGAAGGAAATGGCTTGTAGACTACAACGTGTCATACACTGTGTCCTGAAGGGCCACCCCATGTTTTATCACGAGGAGGCTTGACCTAAATCCCTGGAGAACTGCCCCCTAGTTTGTAGGAGCTCACATTCCGTGTCGGGTTCCGGGGATTACGGCTGAAGATGGGGGGGGGGGGGGGGGGGGGTAGTAGTCTTGAGGATGTGGGGGAGGCATAGGGGTGGGGATGAGAGCGAATAAAGAAGAGCTTTCTACATCACAGCGGCATCAACTTTGTATGTGTATTTACCTGGGCGAACCACTTCGTCCAAGGCGGGGGAATGGGGGAGGGAAATGGATAAGGGGAGGAGGATGTCCACTTTCTCGGCAGACATCTACACAGGATTGGGGGCGGGGGGGGGAGGGGGGTGTGAGCGCGCGCGCGCGCGCGCGCGCGCGTGCGTGCGTGCGCGCGTGTGTGTGTGTGTGTGTGTGTGTGTGTGTGTGTGTGTGTGTGTGTGTTCTGTTGTTGGGATGAAGGGAAAGGGGCAGAACTTATTCCTTTGAGCTCCTACGGGAGCACAGGGCCACATCACACCTTGCAATCACACCTCGCAAACGGCAGCTCCCTTGAATCGACCGATCTTCTTCACGTCTGCTTCGGCCTCCCAGGTCTTTTCTTCCCTCGTGGGTTCCATTTACAGAGCCAACCCTGTGGTGTCCTCAGCAGGTTTATGTAGGGTTTGTCAATCCAACCCCATTGTCCGTTCTTCACGTCTTGGCGCATGGGATTCTGATTTTTTTTCCCCATAGGTCGGCATTGGGGATATTTTCAGGCCACCTGATGTGCAGGATGTGACTTGACATCTCTTGATGAACATCTGGAGCCTATTGGTGAAGGTATTGCCATGACTCTGGTCCAAAGAGCAGGAATGCCTTGATATGAAAGATTCTGGTCTCGTTGCCGAGAGACTACCTTGGATTTCCAGATGAATCGCAGAGTGTTAAATGCAAACCTTCCTTTGTTGATTCTTTTTTGTTTGTCTTTTTTATGTCCTCGCCTGCGGTGACAGCATTGCCGGCAACAGTAATCCTGAGGTGTGTGAAACAGTCCGACTCCTTGATGCATTTTCCACGAAGCTGAAGTGGGGACTCCTGCTTGTCGTTGATGCTCATCACTCCTGTCTTCTTGAGCTGCAGGGTCTCTTGTACTTTTACTGAAGTGCTGTTGTCTGTGAGAAAGGAGGCTGACATCGTCTGCAACGTCAAGATCTTCAGGTTGTCTGGTGAGGGACCCATTGAATGCCCGTATTACTTACTACTCATGGCTGTGATTTCCGTGATCCAGTCGATGACAATCAGGAAGACTGCCGGCGACAGCATGCAGCCTTGGCTCATCACCGGATTTCTCTGTGAAAGGGTGGTTAACTTCCTGTCGTGATGAATAGGCAGGTGGAATCCCCATACATCCACTGGTTGAAGCTAATGAACTTCAAAGGTATTCCATAGAGCTGTATCAATTTCCAGAGAGATTGCCTATTCACACCGTCGAAGGCTTTTTCCAAATATGCTATACAAGGAATGCCATTCTACAGACTGCTCAATGATAATGTTTGAAGTGGCGATGTAGTATTAACATGGACAGATCATGATGAACAAGATGGAGAGGTCATGGAAGTCACTGGTAACAACAAGAGGGAGAAGTCATGACAGACGCGAACGGGTCATGGCGGTCATGGCTAACCGGGTGGAAATGTCATGGAGGTCATAGATAGCAGTGTCAAAAGGTCAGAGAGGTCACAGTGAACCGAGTAGAAAATGTGTGGAGATCGTAGCTAACAGGTGGAAAAGGTCAATGAAGTCATATCCGTCTAGTCTATCAAACAGCTGGTTAAACTTTCCCTTCCAGCTTTGTGTTCGTCCGCCAGTCGGTGCCAACAGCCGACAAATGACTCTCCTGGATTTTTCCACGGCCGATAGCAGGTCCTGCCAACGTTACACACTCACCCACCACACACAACACGGTGCTATCTGGCCTGGGGATCCTATCCAGTAAACTCGCCGAGAAAGACGGCATCGACACAAACTTCACCAATATCATGGACGTGGAGAGGAAATCGAAAATGAGGTGACCAAGAGAGCATGGCACACCACAGATTTTTTTTTTTCTTTTTTTTATAATTTCATGCTGATCGATGACGACACGATGATGATGTTGATGCAATGGAATTTCCATCTCGGTCTGAGACTTGATGTCTGGAAATTTAAGCAACACTCTCCGCGACGCATACGTTAAATGGATGAACTCGCCTGTGCAATTCAGTCACTTCAGTTGGGCCCATAGCAAATTCGACTCTGAGTAGAAGCCGGTCGGGCCAGAAAAATCCCACTAATGAACGACTCTGATGGGGATCGAATTCAGTACCTCCCAGGAAGAATTCCGTGACACTACCCACTGCACCACGGCGGCTGAACCCATGCTATAGTGATACGGATCTGGATAGACGGACAGATCCAGGATTCGCGCTGGACTTTTGTAGAGGTAAGCGCGCTCTCCCGAACGCTTGTATACACTCTCTTTCTCTCTATAGCTTCTCTGTGTGTGTGTGTGTGTGTGTGTGTGTGTGTGTGTGTGTGTGTGTAGTGAAAATAAAAGAAAAATAGACCATGTTGACGACGATGTTTGTAATGATTGCAATGAAAACCCATGCCCCCATCCTGCGTAGATGTCTGCCGAGAAAATGGACATCCTCCTCCCCTTCCCCATGCCTCTTCCCCAGTGCCCCCATTCCCCTGCCTTGGACGAAGTGGTAAATTCACATACAAAGTTGATGCCGCTGTGTTGTAGAAAGCCCTTCTTTTTGCGCCCTTATCCCCACCCCAATGCCTCCCCCACATCCTCAAGACTACTCCCTCCCGCCTTCCCCATTATTCTACCCTTCATAATATATACCAACGTCGACCGCGCCTGAGTGATACAGGCACCTCAGGTATTAGCAAGCAATTTTGAACGTTTCACTCAAAGGCGCAATCGTAAAGTGGAGGAAACTCAACCTTGTGGTGTCAGTTTTTTTTTGTCTGTGTCTATCGCGCTTTCAGTCCTATGTTGGAGAAGGCCAAGGTCCCCTACGTATCTGCCTCTGCGTAGAAACACACCCAGTGCCATTCACGTCAGTTCGTGACTCTGATTACTGCACCAGTGTGGCTGTTTGGTGTTTCTCTCTTGACCATTTTGGACAACGATTTCACTTCATAGCATGCTTAGGCAGCAGGAAAATGCCCGGTGTAATGGGGCCAGATTCACTCCGTTCGGGAAGAGCTCACCCTCACTCGCTTACTTTCACACTTTCTCTCCGTTGTCTGTTCATCATGTGAAAGATCCGAGTAAATTTCGTTAGAAAACAGCTTCATGTTCAATCAACGGCCGAATGAAAACACACATAAACAAATACTGTGTATGCAAATTCGATCTTCTTCACCTTCGACAGAAGAAACTGTCTGTCAAGGGGAAGTCATCTTGTGGAGTTTTCAGTGAGGGCCACCTGATCAAGATCCGAGCAGATCACGACTCCTGGCAATGTTTTGGGTGCAGAGCAGTGATTATGGCGTGTTATACCTGGTAGGCTACAGTTCTTTGCTCTCTAGTCTGGTATGGAGTGGCGTCTTCTATTTCATATCACCGTTAGATCCAAAATGATGGTCTGGGTGCTACTCTTTCCGGTGAGACACCGTGTGAAAGATCCCAAGGCAGCCAGGGAAAATTCCTGGTAAAATTGACATTAACACACACGCAGAGAGAGAGAGAGAGAGAGAGAGAGAGAGAGAGAGAGAGAGAGAGAATTTCGTAAGTAAATGAAAACATACTCAAGCGGGAAACTATAGCAGCCCAGTGCTCTGGAAAGGCGCCGTCTTTAAAGAGTGAATTTCACAGTGAGAAATTCTTGTTGTGAACGTAAAGTTACATGATGTGTCTATGTGATATATATTCCCAGCACAGCGAGTTCTGAAAGGAACTCAGACTTGGCTGAGTGAGAGTGAGAAGCCGAGGGTCTCTTGTACCAATGAAACGGGCGCTTCTATTTGAAGTGCATGGGACAAAGATAAGTGGCTGAGTACAATCGGCCTTAAGCTTTTCAAGACAACATTTTTTCTCGTTCATATAGAAGTTCAGGAAGATTTTAAACGCGAAGAACTTAATTAGACTCTAAATTGTTTCAACTTCTTTGTTTATCATCTCTCTGAATCTCTTTCATTTAAAAAGTTGTTATAGTATGTAACGAGCTACATGATTCGTCCAGTTCTCTGTTACCTTCCTTCCGATTGAGAAAGCAATGTCGTAGTTCACCGCTGAGTGCCTCGTGTCTTCTTCATGTTTCCTGTTAACTTTATTTCTGGACAAAAATAAAGGTGACACAGGCACCGCATCCTTCCCTTAAAACGATAACATCGACACCCTGTTTACTACTGCGCACGCACAATCTGTTCACACACACACTGAACACACACACACACACACACACACACACACACACACACACACACACACACACACACAGGCTATACTGTCCACGAGAAAAGAAAATACAAACCAAAAAAAATCGCCAAATTCAAACCCAAACATATGTTAAAACATACGGGTAACTAAAAGAAAAAAAATCCGGAAGTGGATGACGCTGATCGTTGACGACATCACAAACACAGCACAGACTGAACAACGAGAAACACGAGACATTGATTTCATACCCCGTCACTACGGCGCCTCCACGACAACTGTCGTCTGCGCGCGCGCTGTGTGTGTGTGTGTGTGTGTAGATTGGATGGACAGCACGTGATTGGCACGCGCGTGCTCTATCGAAGGCGACATCTAGCCGGAAAGCGAGAGAGCCGTCACAGACTTGCCAAACGCGAGAGGAAAAGGGAAAAGTGGAGAGATGGGATGTGATCCCCAGGCCAGATAGCACCGTGTTGTGTGTGTGGTGGGTGAGTGTGTAATGTTGGCAGGACCTGCGATCTGCCGTGGAAAATCCAGCAGAGTCATTTGTCAGCTGTTGGGCACGACTGGTGGACGAACACAAAGCTGGAAGGGAAAGTTGACCCAGCTCTTTGGTAGATTAGACCACTATGACTTCATTGATCTTTCCCATCTGTTAGCTGCGATCTCCACACACTTTTCGGTTTACTATGACCTCTCTGACCTCTCGACACTGCTATATATGACCTCCATGACCCGTTCGCGTCAGTCATGACCTCTCTCCTCTTGTTACCCATGACCTCTCCATCTTGTTTATCATGTCCTCTCAACTCTGTTACCCCATGACCCTCCCTGACCTCTCCACCGTTACCCACGACCTCCATGACCCCTCCATCCTGTTAGTTACTACACTGAATTAACCATGACCTCCCTAACTTCTCTGCTCTGTTAACCATGACCTCTACTCTGTTACCTCTGACCTCCATGACCCCTCCATCTTGTTGGTCAAGACCACTCCACTGGGTTAACCTTGACCTCCCCGACTTCCCTACTGTGTTAGCCATGACCTTCATGACCTCTACTGTATTGCCCATGACCTCCATTACTCGTCCATCTTGTTTATTATTATGATCTCTATACGTTAATGCGATAGCCGAGATTTCAAAGAGGGCTGGATTGTAAACAACATGAATTGTGCTGGTGCGCAAGGCCATTGACATGAGCACAGGTTAAAAAAAAAAATAAAAAGCTAATAAATTTCAATGTCACTGTATTCCTTGTGTCTTACTCTGAGCTGTCCACCATGTTAAGGAACCAAAATGACAGTTCAGCACGAACTGAAATGAAACCTTCTTCTTTTCCATTTAGGACCTATAACTCACTTGTATGTCTGAATGTGACCATATGACAAATGGAAGAAGAAGCAGTGTGTGTGTGTGTGTGTGTGTGTGTGTGTGTGTGTGTGTGTGTGTGTGTGTGTGTGCGCGCGCGCGCGCGCGAGCGTGTGTGTTCAGATTTAAGATTTCTTCGCTAGAAGGTGATGTCTGTCTGTGTCTGTGTCTCTCTCTGTCTCTGTCTCTCTCTGTTTCTGTCTCTCTCTCTGTCCCCCCTCTCTCTCTCTCTCACACACACACACACACACACACACACACACACACACACACACACACACACACACACACAGATACAACCTTCACCTCCTCCACCACCACCACCACCTCCCATTCATAATGAATCAGCCCCTGCCTTTGAAAAGAGTCACCATCTTTCTTCATTAACACCCGAGTCGCCTCCCTGGCCGTGCGCCAAGGTGGCGCCAGCAGCTTCCACCTGATGACGGCTGGAGTCACGCTCGGGATATTAGGCCTACTTTCAACTTCAACCCGGTGGAAAGTGGGAGATGGGACACCACCGGGGGGAGGGGGGGGGGGGGGAAGCTTGGGGGAGTGGATAGCCAGGGGAGAAGGGGAGAGGTGGGCGAGGATACGTCATAGAAGGGAGGTGTGTCTGGGACTCTTTGTCTCGTGTGCGACAGGTGTTTTACCTGTTGATGACACTTGAGGCCAAAATACAAATAAGAAACACACAGTTCAAGGTGCGAAGTAAACACACATTTTAGTTTACAGTATAAAACAGAAGTAAAATTTCGACGAGTAGGTCTTCTTCAGATGTCAGAAACGGTAAACGAAAAAACAAACTTTCTTTCTTTCTTTCTTTCTTTTTTTTTTTCTGCGACGCAGCCTGATACTCCTGCGGACACTCCCTGTATAGACAGGCAAGGATTGATCCCATCTACCCAACAAAGGGAGTGGAGTTTTGCGTGTATGACCGTTTTTCATCCCGCCATTACGGCAGCCATACTCCAGCTTCGGCGAAGGTGCATGCTATGTGTAACGTGTCATTCATACCAACTGCCAAACTGGCCTTCTCTTTCGAAAGTTGGTGATGGGATTTTACGTGTGTGCAAAATGATATGCGTACGTTCACACACAGAACCTCGGTTTCTAGTCTCATTCGAATTACTGTATGGGAGTCAGAACCCAAGATAACTCCGAGGGAAAAAAATCCCCTGAACCAAAATGGCCCGGCGGAGATTCGAACTCGCAACCCCAGGATCACCAAGATTACAAGTCCAGCGCTCTATCACTGAGCTATTCCGGCCAACAAACAAACAAACAAACAAACCAAAAAAAAAAGGTAAAAAAAAAGAAAAAGCAAGCAAACAACAAACAAGCAAAAAAACAAACAAAAGAAGCCAAAATATTCCTCTCCTAGCAGACAGCATGGGCTGAAAATCTGCTGTATTGTGCATGAAGTCTGTATTACTTCACACTTGGTTTTGTGCGTTTCTTTGCATTTCCATCTGTTTCCAGGCAACGCGCCAGTCTGTTTCTTCTTTTATTTTATTTTCTTCTTTTTTTTTTTTTTTTTTTTTCCTTTTTCTTTTTTTTGTTCTTGAGTCGCTGAGTCTGGACGGTTCTAGCGATACCGACAGACCTCCTCCGAACCTCACGCCTTCAAAATCCTTCACGCTGTTGGTTTGTTGTTGTTGTTGTTGGATTGTTGTTGTTGTTGTTGTTGTGGGATGAGGAGATGGGAGGAAAGGGGGACGGGGGAGAGGCATAGTGAAACGTGTATCAGTCTTCTGTAAACTTTTGGTCTTGCGAGCGGTTTTACCATTCTCCTTTTGAATATCGGGCGGTTCATGGAAACTGGCCCTTACTTAATCATCATCACTGGTGATTTCATCATTGCCATTCTCAGCCGGACTTGTTACAGCGGTTGTCACTTAGATTTAAGACGATGTACGGAAAATCTGCAAGGGAGGGTAATGCGTGTCAGAAGTCGCGTTCAAAATGAGTAAACCCGCCGTTTTCATGGGACAAATGCCACTGGTAGACACGCCGAAAGCAAGTTTGCTCTATCAGTTGGGTTAACTGTTGAGAGTGAGAAAAAGCCAAAATATAGGTGTGAAACGGTGTGCCTGTGGACACGTGTTAATGCAGACAGTCAGTATGCCAATAGTTATTCAGGCATGCGCTTCAAATGAAAATATTTCTTCTTTTTTATATATGTGAAAAGGTAACTATTTGCAATTGAAAGACAGGCATTATCTTCTACTGTTTTTTTTTTTTTTTTTAACTGGAGCATTTCTATTCAAATTAATTTTTAGAATGTTTGATTCGATAACCGATGTTAAGACTGTTTTGAAATAGTTTTCTTTCGAAAGATATTTAATGCCCAGTTTCCTCAAATTCTCTGCATTTCATTGCTGAAGAGATATGTCTGTCCGACACAAAATCATTATATTGTTACTATTTTCTTTCTACTGGATAATTATATTCAACTTTTTCTACGAGTAGGAATCACTGTCTGCTCCCTGCCTCGAATTTTTAGCCTAAAAATAGAAAGCAGCCCAATTGCTAATTACTTTGTCTTTCATACATTCCTTACAGCATCAGTAATTATCTGAATCCTCTTTTTTTTTTCTTGGAGTAGTCAACTCTTTTTTCATACAACCATTAAACATTTTCCGAGCATTACCGAAATCATGAGCATTATACTAACGCACCATAAACTAGTAATAATAGTCTATCCGAATTCATCTTATTCTGAAGTCCTGTTCCGTACAAATTTATTTTCTTTCTGCCAGATTATATTTCTTTTTTTTTTTTTTTTGTTTACAAGTAGGTGTCACTGTCTTCTTTCCGCCACGAATTCTTCATCTAGAAATAGAAAGCACTCATTTTGCTCTTTGCCTTTCCTTACATACATTCCTGACAGTATCAGTCATTCTTTTAATCCTTTTTGTCACGTTAATTTCTTTTCGCAAAATTAGCTTTTTAATACGACCATTACAGATATTCATGGCATTACTGAAGTCGTGGTCAATCATACTAACGCCACCATCAGTAATAATAATGTTACATATGAATTCATTTTATTCTGAAGTCCTGTTCCACACAATGTTTTCAATGAACCGGTCTCATTTAACGGGGTATACATGTGCACTGTATATTTCTTTCTTGTAGTCTATAGTTATAAATCAGACAGCAAAAACCTCGTTCTATTCCTTCTGTTAATGTTAATTCATTTGGTGACACTTCGAATAAAAGCAGTTCTTCAGACAGCAAATAGTCTTCACTGACGCCACGACGTGTTTCGACATTTGTCTATGTAAACACCATCAGTATCACCTTTGCATATGCCATAATCAATAAATACATTGCCTGTAGATTTTTTCATGCCGCCTGTAGAAACAGAAGGGTTGCAAACACAACTAGCATACATATAATTGTTTCAAAAATACCATGAGAAATATGAGAAGTTTTACGTTCAAATCAACTGGCAAAATCACATATACGTGCAAACAGTTAAAAAAAAAAAAAAAAAAAAGACCTTCGAGCTCACTAATCCCGTGGTCAACATCAGAGACAGTACAAAAAGGCCAGCCCTGAGGCTGAATGCAGTTCATAGACGATACCATCCACACATGAAAGATGGCATTCAATCAAAAATAAAAAGAGAAGTAGAATAATCCGTCTTAATTTTGTAAACATAACATATATGTATATGCTCATCACCTGGTCGTCTTTTTTTTTTTTAAAACTTAACTGCTTGTTCACAAAACACAAAATACTCTCATGATATTGGGAATCCTCTATAATAAAGTTTCCAAACAGGCAGATGAGTTCGAATCTAAAAGAAATAAAGAAAATATAAAGAAGAAAATGACAGATGCCTTGATATGCCTTTACATTCAGCATGCGTTTGGCCTGTTTGGGAAGAAGATAGCGTAGAAGACTAGCTTGTTACGTCTGGAGCGTCCTCCAAGGTCGTCGACGTTCCGCTCACGCTCTTCCTCGG
>JADBJO010000019.1:947500-950000 GCA_016801955.1 Conus betulinus
TGTTGCCCACACAGAAGGCATCGCGCAGTGCCATCCTAGCTCTTACAACAGGGAATTAACACAGTGATGAAATGCACTGCCTTGGTGCCAGACTGTCAGACTGAGCTGTGAGAGAGAAAAGTGTGGTGGGGGGGGGGGGGGGGGGGGGGGGGAGGGTGGGCAATATGGAGAGAGAGAGAGAGAGAGAGAGTCGGAGGGGGCGGGGAGAGAAAGAGTATGAGAGAGGGACGGTAGGGGTGGTGATGATGGTGAGAGGGCGTGGGAAGAGAGAGAGAGAGAGAGAGAGAGAGAGAGAGAGACTTTTTTGACACTTTGGTATTTTATTGTCATAACCAAAGAGGTCTTTTGACAAGGGGGGGGGGGGGGGGGAGGTAATAGAACAATAACATTTCCCTCTTCCTTTCCTGCAAACAAATATTACACTTTCATTCCTAGTGTGTATCAAATCCAAGGTTAACAAAAAAACAAATAAGAGAAGAGAGAGACAGAGACACAGAGAGAGAGAGAGAGAGAGAGAGCAATTTACGATTGTGGATATTAAGAAAGAGTGCACTGTTTGACAACTGGAATAATGTTTAGATATATGTTTGCTTGTTGAGCGGCATGGTCTGGCCAGGTTGATTAAAGTAATAATATCCCTAAAACCCTATCTAATCTGCTTTGTCTCATTTCTATTTCAGAAAAACAGAAAAAAAAAAAAAAGTGAAATTGTTGACATGCTTTGACGTTTTGTATGATTTTTGTACAAAGGCATGTGGTATTAAGAGCCTTAAGACACTTTGCACTATATTATTATCTCTGTTGGATTATGCATATTAGTTGTTACAACATTTGTGGAAATTTCACTGACATGGATTGAAATTCGATCTGCGAATCATTTTTCGAGCTGTTTTAATTAATCAAGGATTAATCGTTAAACTATAAAGAGAATAGTAAAAGACCGTGGATCCAACCCTGGAATGCACCACAGCTGACAGTGTTAAGATGAGATTTAGAGGCATTTACACGAACTTGCTGTTGACTGGACTATTCAATAGGATGGAAGAAATCAGCTGAACAGTAGTTTCGGGAAGTCCATGAGTGGGCAATTTCTTTGAAGGAAGACATTGGTAAATTTAGTCAAGAGTTTTCGAAAAAATCCGCAAAACATTATACCTGTTCATTCATTGTTGTTATCAGTATTTAGACGCCACTTGCTGATCGTGTGCGTCAGTGCAATGTGATAATAGTATCATCATTATCACATCATCGTCATTGTCATCATCATCATCAACAACATCGTCGTCGTAGTCGTCGTCGTCGTCGTCGTCGTCGTGATCATTAACATTGTCATCATCATCGTCGTCGTCAACGTCGTCGTCGACGTTTCGTCGTCATCATCATCATCATCATCGTCGTCGTCGTCGTCGTCGGTGTCGTCATCGTCGTCGTTGTCATTGTCGTCATCGTCGTCATCGTCATCGTCATCATCATCATCATCATCATCATCATCAACATGATCGTCATCGCAACGTGTCGTCGTTGTCGTCGTTGTTGTCGTTGTCGTCGTCATGATCATGATCATCGTCAGGAGCCTCCTCCTCTTCCTAATCCTGCTCCTCAGTCACTTTTAATTAAACTGACAATTCTCCACCATCCTCGTCTGCTCTCTTCTGCCGCCTCCTGGGGAATGGCGATAGGTCAGACCTGCCCGTTCCTGAAGGTTGTCCCCCCCCCCCCCCCCCCCCCCCCCCCCCCCCCCCCCCCGCCCGCTTGTCTCTCTTCCTGTGTCTGTGGAATTGTGCAGTGCTCTGCAAGACTGCCTTTCTCCAAAGCCGGAGGACCCAGAGATGTGATCTTTGACAGGAGAAATGCTAACCGCAAAAGACTCTGGCTGGTCCTGCAAAGGCCATGCCGCCCATGCAGGCGTGCGTCAAAGAATCCAAGCAGCCACTGGCCCCTTTAATTCATTAAGGTCTGCCGACAACAATGAAGAAACGAAAACTGAAATGTGTGTGTGTGATCGCAGTTCTTGTTCGCCATTCGGGTAGATATAAATACATGCCATAGAGCTGACTGTTTTATCTGATCGAGTTCCAGGGGGATGTTTCTCCAATTTTCTTTTTTTTTTTTTTTTTTAGAAAATGTCAAAATAAAGTCTTATCTCGCCAGATTAAAGAAAGGTAAAGAGAAAAATGTTGACCCGTCCTTAATCCGGATTCGCACCAAAACATAACGGGCTCGATATTGCGCTACACTTCAGTGTGCAACCATCTTTTGTCGAGAAGAGAAATCGACCAGGTTTGGGTTTTTTTTTTCCCCCGCCTAATCTTGCAGACAAACAGACAAGAAAACACGTCACGGAAGCTGAGAGGAAGGGAAAAAAACAAGCAAAAAAAAAACGAAGCAAAAAAAAAAAAACAAACAGAAAAAAAAAAGCAGAAAAAAAAACAGACAAAAACAAAAACGCTCAGGACAGATTTTCAAAAGGGAGGCTACTTTTTGATTTTTTTTTTCGTGT
>JADBJO010000019.1:955000-972500 GCA_016801955.1 Conus betulinus
ATACGGCTGTCAGAACATACAGAGCCGTATCAGATAATAAGGCTGTAAGAACATACAGAGAGTCATTAGTCAGAGATAATAAGGCTGTAAGAACATACAGGGTTGTTAGTCAGATAATAAGGCTGTAAGAACACACGGGATTGTTAGTCAGATAATAAGGCTAGAAGAACATACAGAGTTGTTAGTCAGATAATAAGGCTATAAGAACATACAGGGTTGTTAGTCAGATAATAAAGCTGTAAGAACATACGGGGTTTTAATTAGATAATAAAGCTGTAAGAACATACAGGGTCGTTCGTCAGTCAGATAACAGGCTGTAAGGACACACAGGGTTGTAGTCGGATAATAAAGCTGTAAGGACATACAGGGTTGTTAGTCAGATAATAAGGCTGTAAAAACATACAGGGTCGTTAGTCAGATAATAAGGCTGTAAGGACATACAGGGTTGTTAGTCGGATAATAAGGCTGTAAGGACATACAGTCGTTAGTCAGATAATAAAGCTGTAAGAACATACAGGGTCGTTAATCAGATAATAAAGCTGTCAGAACATACAGGGTCGTTAGTCAGATAATAAGGCTGTAAGGATATACAGGGTCGTTAGTCAGATAATAAGGCTGTAAGAACATACAGGGTCGTTAGTCAGATAATAAAGATGTAAGAACATACAGGGTCGTTAGTCAGATAATAAGGCTGTAAGAACATACAGGATTGTTAGGGAGCTAAAAGGCTGTAAGAACATACAAGATTGTAACGGAAGCGATAAGGGTGCAAGAACATACAAGGTCACTAGAGAGCTAATAAGGCTGCAAGAGAACGTATACGGTTATTAGGGTCCCTCCAGTAAGCAGCATCGGATAAAACAAAAGACGATGGAAAATAATGAAATGATGTTGCTCTAAGCCTGACAGACACCAGACTCTAATGGTGTGTACTAGGTCCCGTTGGTGGTAGGCTCTAACAGGGAATACCTCAGATAAAAGAATTTAAGTCGTCTGATTTCTGAATCTTTTAGCAAGTCAGCACGCACGTATTTGTAGAGAGTCTAGATTTAGACAGTTTGCTGTTAGTAAGGCCATTGTCGTTTTCACATTCTAACGTAGGGGACAATACAGATGTATTTTTCTCTTTATCATTTTAGCAAACTACGTGTGTATTTTTTTAAATACGAGTATAAATTTTTTTGATTTTCTTAAAAAAAAAACAAAATGTGAGAGATTTGTTTGGGAACTGGTGGGTACTCTGGCATTCGAAGAGTCTGTGTATGTGAAATGAGCTGGTGCTGGGAAAAGCTGGGTTCCAGAAACACTGCTGATAACTGAGTGAAAGCTGGTGGTGCTGCATCTCAACACACGTCCCCATTCTAGTCCGCGTAGGAAAGAGGATAAGAAACACAGTGGGAGCTGGGAAACGCGACCTGTCTGCCCTGTCCCATCACAAAGAGTTTCCAGTCCCTCTCTGACAGGCATACTCACTCATAAGCAGCTGTCAAGGACTTCATTATACGCGTGACTGGGCACGTGACATATGCATTGAATTAACATATCCCCCCCCCCCCCCCCCCCCTCCATTCTCATGCCTGTATCTCAACTCCCCTCCGCCAAAATGGATTAACCAGGTATTAGCAGTTTTTTTTTTTTTAATGTCTGACGAAGCATTATCGATGTTGGGACGAGGTATACCATTGCCGAGAGATGTCAGTTTTTTTTTCCGTTCTGGTGTCATTATAGAGGCGATCACACCCCGCCTTTTTCTGGGTTGTCAGTCCTGAACAAAGAGAAATCATTTTTGTCATTTATCTCTATCTGCAATATCTATCTATCTATCTATCTATCTATCTATCTATCTATCTATCTATCTATCTATCTATCTATCTGTCCGTCCGTCCGTCAGTCGGTCTGTCTGTCTGTCTGTCTATCATCCATCCATCCATCCATCCATCATCTATCTATCTATCTATCTCTATCTATCTATCTATCTATCTATCTATCTATCTATCTATCTATCTATCTATCTATCTTCTATTTATCTCTTTTCCGCCCCCTCCTCTTTTTTAAGTCTTATTTCAAATTTTGCAAAGTCATCAATAAATGACGGAAAAATGTTAGCTAGTGCTTGTATGTATATCTACATATTTGTATATATATATATATATATATATATATATATATATATATATATATGTGTATATATATATATGTGTGTGTACATGGTTTAACAACAATTGATAGCATACTAATCAAAATATTGCTATTCTTATGATGGATAAAACTACGCCGCGTTGAAACGAGGCTAACCTTTCCCTTATTTTATGTCGAACAGATGTTCTTTTCCTTTCAGAAGAGAAGAAATATAATTCACAAAAAAAAGTCAATGCAACCAAAAACATTCACACACACACACACACACACACACACACACACACACACACACACACACACACACACACACACACACACACACACACACACACACACATGAAAATATCCTGTTAGCAACTCGTGAAACAGAACAGTTAGCTACCACACATTGGATTGGTTACCCTCTCACTACCCAATCGCCAGAACATTCACGTTGTTTATTATAGCCGTGCCGAGCACGAAGGACCATACCAGGCCTGTATTGAAAGGATGAAAAAAAAAACAACAACTGTAAATAGTAGAAAAAAAAAAAAGATAACGGCTTCCTAAAATAAAGTTTGGTGAAGGAACTATCAATGCAGAAAAATAATTTGAAAACAAAACAAAACAAAAAAAAACCTCTGGATGAATGTAAAGAAAGAGAAAGACTGAGGTGGTAAAGTGTTTCTAGAGCAAAGGCAGGTACATCGGCAAGAAAGGCAGAAAAAAAAGTGTGGACAGAGAGAGAGAGAGAGAGAGAGAGAGAGAGAGAGAGAGAGAGAGAGAGAGAGAGAGAGAGAGAGAGAGGAGAGAAACGGACAGACAGACAGACAGACAGACAGGTAACAAGCACGCCCCAAGAGAGCGTTGACCTCCTGACCTCCGCTAAGGGCAAACAGTCCTCTCATGTTAAATCAAACTCAACCGGAATCCACCGTAGCCTAGACTATATCTTTCGAGACATCTCCGACACTGTCACAGACACACCAACACTGTCTGTACCTATATGACTGCCTTCTCAGTGTCTCAGCTCCGCTTAGATGGTAGTTACAGGTTTCTGTCTCAGTTTGTCGCTGTAAAGTGAGTGAACGAGTCCCCCCCCCCCCCACCCCCCCCCCCCCGCACTCTCCCATCTTCCTCCCATATACATACAATCTCTCCTTTCACCTCGCGTGTCAGAAGTTTATTTTGCTTACTGGACCGGGGCTGAAATTCGAGTCCACACCAAATTTTACAAGTTCGTAAATGTCAGTATATTATGTGAGCCTTTTTTTTTTTTTTTCTTTTGAAATCTGTGCTTTATTTCTTGGAAATGTTTAGCCCCGATAAAGAAATGTTAGATTTCATAACTTAATGATGATGATGATGACGATGCGATAATGATGATAATAATATCGACAATATATAAAAAGGTGAATCCCCTTTCCATTCGGTATGCAGCATAATGATACTACTACTACTACTACTACTACTACTACTAATAATACTATAATGACAATAATAGTAACAATAATAATACTAACTCTAATAATAATGATAATGATAATGATAATGATAGTAATGATAATGATATAACAACGACGATATTAGTAACAACAACAACAATAAATGATAATAATAGTAATAATAATAATGATAATAGTAATAATGATGATGATAGTAACAATAATGATAATAACAACGATGATATTAACAACAACATGATAGTAATAATAAATAATAATAATATTGATAATAGTAATGATGATTTTTTTCACTATGAAAATAATGATTGTCATTATTATTATTATTGTCATCATTATTATTATTATTATTATTATAAAAGGTTGGATCCGCCCTTCGATTCCCGATATGCAATAAAATTTAGCGAATTCGTCCATGGGCCATACTGCAAAGTTTTTACCGAAATTCGTCAACATCGGTTCAGACAGACAGACAAACAAACCAACACACGCAGGTTGAACGTGACTTTTTTGTTTGAAATTGAAAAGAAAAAAGAAAGAAAAGAGAAAAAAAAAGAAAAAAGAAAGAAGAAAGAGAAAGAAAGAAAGTACATCAACATTGCGTACAAGACAGTTCATGTCTGTAACGGTCAAAGCTGTGTCACGTATGATAAAGTGGTCAGTGAGCATCGGCATTATTAGCACAGCTCTTACTCAACACTTCATCATCTATTTGATTCATGTCCAGCATTCACCCTGAAATGCACTGACAGTTGTATTTGGGACTTTAATTTTCTATGCAACATTTCTTTTAATAATTATTATCATTATTTTTTTTTCTTCCAGTTTCTTACCAGTTACAAAAAAAAAAGAAAAAAAAAAAAAAAAAAAAAAAGAAAAAAAAAAAAAAAAGAACAGAACAGAAAAGAACTTAGTTTCAGCAGCATTATCAGTCGGGAAAAACCAAAAGTGTAGCGGAGACAGGAGCAGTATGTTCGCCGCCTGTTGCTGGTTGGAGTTCCATAACACACGTTGAAGGCATTGACTACTCCCTGTTAATTGATGGCTTTGTACCTACTATCTGTTTACGTGCTGGCTGTCTCTGCTCAATGCAGTCGACAACTGAGAGTGTCAAACAATCATGTGTGAAGCCAGAAGAGATCGTGCGGGCCGTCGGCAAAGTTTACGTGCAGGCAGTGGACCGACTTCGGGAAACACCGGTGAAAAAAAAAGAAAAAAAGACAAAAAAAAAAAGAAAGAAAGCAGGAACGAGAAAAAAAAAGACAGAACAGAAAGAAAGAAAGGAAATAAAGAAAGAAAGAAAGAAAGATGGGAAAGGAGAAAGGAAAGAACGAAAGGCAGAAAGAAAAGAAAAGAAAAGAAAAGAATAGTATACTGGGTTAACTGACAAGGTAGTCTGTCCAGCGGAACGATTCTCACTCCGGAAGAGGTTAGTTTCCTCCTGCACAGCAAAGGGGAGTCCAGCGAAGGCGATTGGCTGTTAAGCAAGAAGAGGCACCGATCCTCCCACTCTACATCTTTGGAAAAACTCACGGACCTCCATCCAGGGCAGTGTGCTGTCTCTGCGTCCATGTGGCTACAACGCTAGTCAAGGCATGCTACCGTAAGACTGGTATCTCTTTGTTGTGGGAATACACAACACCTCACGGGGTTTAAGGTCCGAGTCCACGGATGTTGTATTATTAGGCCTCCGAAACGCTGTATATTCTCAACTGCACTCAAATCCACATGCCGCGTGTGTCAAGCCTTCATTAAAGCAAATCCACCACACAGTTCAAACCTTGAGACATACTCTGCCTGACTCGGAGGCAGTTGTTTTCGCTTTATATGCTAGCGTAATTTACAGGACCCATTTTTCCTGTGATCTTCTAGATCTCTTATACCCTCCCACCCGAACAGAAACATAGGAAAGCGAGGAATCCACTTTCTTCACGCCTATTCCCTCTACCTTTGTTTACATACATATCATTGATCTAGTTTGGTAATCCTAATCCTAGGACATTTTTTTTTTCACGGTTGAAAAAAAAAAACTTTGTACAGAGGCAGGACAATTAATTTTACTTTATGAAAATGGTACCATTATTATCCTGCAACCCTCAACTCTGACCTGCAAAACCTACAGTCATTTTTCTTTTTTTTTTTTAGACAGAGGGACAAAGGAGAGTTAATTTAGAACTGATAAGGCAAGAAGTATTTAAAGAGACCGAATGCAAAAGTAATTGGTTCTAGGACATGCTGTGGCTGGAAACAACTGGTGTTGAAAAGGTTAACTGACGTTCGTCATTTATCGGTGGTCCCGCAATCAAATGGTTGAAGCATTTGGCTGTGGCGCTGGCGATGGCGAGGTCGAGCCAGCCACCAGAGGGTCAAATGCTTGCAGCTTGATAACTGTCTCTCCATCCAGCGCTACATGGGTCACTGATTGAGCTCAGAGGAGGTGGCGGAAGAACCAAAGCTGGGTTCGGCCTAACATTATGCCCTACCCTAGACATGAGGAATATCCAACAGTTACACTCCGCCTGCGGTTACGATTCTTCTTCTTCTTCTTCTTCTTCTTCTTCTTTCCTCTTCTTCTTCTTCTTCTTCTTTAAAACATTATTATTAGACAATCCCTCTCATGAAAAGTACTGTACTCCTTCTGTGTGCATAAAAGTTTTGTTTGCTGTTTGGTATGGGTTTTTTTTTGCCCCCCCCCCCCCTCCCCCTCCACACCCCCTCCACCCATCCACCCCGGCAACCAAATGTTTGCGTAAAGACAATGGTTCCAATGGCGTCTGTAATTTCATAGTTCAGTCATAGACGCATATCACTCACAGCACCCCAATTTACCGTTTCATCTGAAGGACTAGCACCCAGCCGACCATACAAGATTGGTCCAGCAGAAGAGAAGGGGGAGGGGGAGGAGGAGGACGAGGTGGAAGAGAAGGAGGAGAAGGAAAGGGAGGAGAAAGAGAAGGATGAAATGGAGGAGGAGAAGGGGGGTAGGAGGAGGAGGAGGAGGAGTGGGGAAGCAGGAGAAGGGGAAAGAGGAGGATGAGGAGGACTTGGTTTTAGGAAACTCCCCGTGTCTCTCAAGGCGGCTGTGTTGTTATCCGCTGCATCACATCCTCACAATATCGATCCCCTCCCCCCCACTCGCCCCTCCCCATCTTCATCCTTTCCCAACTCTCCTTACACCACCCAAACTACCCCGGACTTCCTCCCCTCCCCTCCCCCTCTCCCCCCCCCCCCCCCGACTTCTCCCCCCCCCCCCCTCCGCCCTCACCCCCAAGCCTGCAACCCAGGACCCACCGACCCACCCACCCGCCCATCCTCCGCATCTCGTTAAGTTTTAAAGGCTCGGGGAGAGCCAGATGAAAGAGACAGTAGACGTCAAAAGACGAGGACGGGGCCCTGGGGATCTGAGCAACAAAAACACGGGCAGTTAATTACCTTAGCTCCGGTGGCTCTAAACGGCCGCTGATTAGATTTCACGCCTGCAAACCAGCTCATTGGCTAGAGCCCCCCCCCCCCCCCCTCTCCCCCCGTCTGCCCAGCCAGCCACTATCTGTCTATCTCCCCGATCTATCTCTCCCGTCGGCCTGGCTAAAAAGCTAATTAATGCTAACGGCGTAAGACTGACTCCGTGAACAAGGGGGAGGGGGGGATGGGGGGGGGGGGGGGGGGGGGGGGGGGGCCGCTCGGAAAAAGTGGGTAGCGCCAGGCAGCTTGGCAAGTAACTACTTGATCGAGTCATGCCATTGTGCAGAGGGGAAATGACAACTCTCTCTCTCTCTGCATGTCTCTCTTGCTGTCTCTGTCTCTGTCTGTCTGTCTGTCTGTCTCTGTCTCTCTCTCTCTCTCTCTCTCTCTCTCTCTCTCTCTCTCTCTCTCTGTGTTTCTCTGTCTCTGTCTTTGTCTCTCTGTTCGTCTGTCTGTCTCTCTGCCTCTCTGTCTCTCTCTGTATGTCTCTCTCTCTCTCTCTCTCTCTCTCTCTCTCTCTCTCTCTCTCTCTCTCTGATTCTCTCAGTCTCTGTCCTCTCTGTCTCTGTCTCTGTCTGTCTGTCTCTGTCTCTGTCTCTGTCTCTCTCTCTCTCTCTCTCTCTGTTTCTCTGTCTCTGTCTCTGTGTCTTTGTCTCTGTCGTCTGTCTGTCTCTCTGCCTCTCTGTCTCTCTCTGTATGTTTCTCTCTCTCTCTCTTTCTCTCTCTCTCTCTCTGATTCCTGTCAGTCCTCTCTCTCTCTCTTCTCTCTCTCTCTCTCTCTCTCTCTCTCTCTCTCTCTCTCTCTCTCTCTCTCTCTGTGAGAAGGTGAGGGGAAGCGTGAGTGAGGAAGGGGATGAGATGGTTGCGGTACGGTGGAGAGTGGAGGAGTGAAGGGTAATGATGTTCTTTCAGAAGTGTTTGTTTGCGTTTGTTTTTTGTTTTTGTATTGTGTTGTATTGTTTTGTTTCGTTCGTTGTCGTTTACATTAATTGTTACTGCAGGTCACATACCTAAAAGATTCAGACCTGCTTAGAGTATAGAACGCACATGCTTTCAAGGAATGAGCGCCGATTTTTTTTTATTTTTTTTTTTTTTTTTTACAGAACTGCCAGTTGAAGACTTGGTACTGGCGTCCACGTTCTTCACGAACAGATAAAAGGCTGCAGTAACTGAGAAGTGCACCAGTTCAATCGGAGGTTTTGACAATAAAAAACGAATGAAAAAACAACAACAACAACAACAACAACAAAACAAACAAACAAAAATCCCCTCAAACAAAACAAAACAAAACGAAGCAACAAAACAAAACAAAACAAAAACAAAACAAACAAAAAACAAAAAAAGAGAGAGAAGAGAGAGAGAGAGAAAAAGAAAGAAAAGAAAAAGAGCAAGCGGAGGTTACTGCAAAGGACTGTTGTTCAGAAGTATGCATTTCGCGCATTTTTGTCCAGCTTGAACACAAACAACCCATGTCAAATGCTATGCATTTTCAAGCAGTGACTTTGGCCATGAAAAACACGACAGTTTCAAATGGACATGTTACAGCAGAAGAAGGAGGAGGAGGTGGAGGAGGGAATGAGTTAGTACAGAAAGTAAGGACAGAAAGACATAAAAAAGAAAAAGACGAAACGAAAACAGAAGACAAGACAGAAAAAGAGAAGGAAGACGAAACAAAAAACAGCAAAGATGTAGGAAGAAATGAAAGGAGAACACACAAAACACACACACACACAACAAGCACACAAACAAGCAAGCAAACAAACAAACAAACACAAAAAAAACAACACACAGCAACCACACACAATTACACATAGAAAGGAAAACCTAGAAGGACACTGCGGACAGCGCAGACCTCTGTCAACGTCAGACGAATCATGGATCCGTCCTTAGAATCAATTCCTGATTGAAAGCAAGTGTTTTATCGCCTGGGGGAGTAATTATCACCGGAGTTATCCCCCGTTTATTTATTTAGCAATTTATTTACTGTTAATTCATTCATTTATTTATCAACAGAGCATACAAAATACGAAACATCAAGTTTTTCAGTAGAAGTTTTTGTACTCCAAGAAACATGAATCGATGAAATTTTTTTTAAACTTCCTTTTCCGTTTTTTTTTTAAAACATCTTATTTCTGTCGCAACGATGTTCTTGAGAGAAAGTCGGAAGCATCAACAGTTCTTTCGGTACAGGCATCAGTCTTCGGGGATGTCTCAACAAAAACACATAGAAACAAATCCTAGTTTTGGCTAAAAGCTGTTTCTACAAAAAAAAAAAAAAAAAAAAAAACAAGATGGGTGTGCCCAGCCCAAAATGTCGTTTGTATGAATGTTTACTTTTTTTTTTTTTTTTTTTTTTTAAACATTATTCCCGCAACGATGTTCGAGAGAAAGTCGGAAGTTCTTTCGGTACAAACAGCTTTCTTTTTCCGTCTGCGCACTTGCTAGACTCTGGTTTGTTTTTTTTATCTGTCTTTACTGTCGTCTATCTTTACTGTCGTCTTTTTTTTTAATTCTGCTTATGTGGACATTCCTCCTCTCTTTGTTCTGGAACCTCTTTTACACAGGTCTTCTTGGATTTTCTTTTCTTTTCTTTTTCTTTTTCTTCCTTTTTCTTTCTTTCTTTCTTTTCCTTTTTCCTTTTTTTAACTTACAGGTCATACTCTCTGGCATGCTGGCTATTTTCTTGTAATCTGACGAGTAGTTAGTGAAAATTGTACACGCTGTCTGAAGTGGGCAATTGCTGCCCCTTGTGCGGTGTCTATACTGTCCTGATGGCCCTTTCCACAATGCCTTTCTAAAAAAATCTTCAGTGTCTTTCACCGAATTTGTTTCGCTCTTTCTTGAATCTGTGACTGATGTGTGCAGCGGAATGGGTGGGCGCGGTTTAGTCTCCGCCACCTTCATGATGTCAGTAGTTTAGCTACCATGGTGTTATTTATGTATTGTGGTTGGTTGTTGCTTTTCCGGGATTTCATGTTTTCTTTTTCTTCTTCTTCAGAATGTGACCGTGTTGCCCGCCTGTGCTTGACAGCCCTTGACAATGCTCTGTGTGGTTCAGCTGTCAGCCCTTGATAATGTCCTGTGTGGTTCAGCTGACAGCCCTTGATAATGCCCAGTGTGGTTCAGCTGACAGCCCTTGATAAGCCCTGTGTGGAGCTGACATGATAATGCCTGTGTGGTTCAGCTGACAGCCCCTGATAATGCTCTGTGTGGTTCAGCTGACAGACAGCCCTTGATAATGCCCTGTGTGGTTCAGCTGACAGACAGCCCTTGATAATGCCCTGTGTGGTTCAGCTGACAGACAGCCCTTGATAATGGCCTGTGTGTGTGGTTCAGCTGGCAGCCCTTGATAATGCCCTGTGTAATGGCCTGTGTGGTTCAGCTGACAGCCCTTGATAATGCCCTGTGTGGTTCAGCTGACAGCCCTTGATAATGCCCTGTGTGGTTCAGCTGACAGACAGCCCTTGATAATGCCCTGTGTGGTTCAGCTGACTGACAGCCCTTGATAATGCCCTGTGTGGTTCGGCTGACAGACAGCCCTTGATAATGCCCTGTGTGGTTCAGCTGACACAGCCCTTGATAATGCCCTGTGTGGTTCAGCTGACAGCCCTTGATAATGCCCTGTGTGGTTCAGCTGACAGCCCTTGATAATGCCCTGTGTGGTTCAGCTGACAGCCCTTGATAATGCCCTGTGTGGTTCAGCTGACAGACAGCCCTTGATAATGCCCTGTGTGGTTCAGCTGACAGACAGCCCTTGATAATGCCTGTAATGTCAGCTGACAGACAGCCCTTGATAATGCCCTGTGTGGTTCAGCTGACAGCCCTTGATAATGCCCTGTGTGGTTCAGCTGACAGACAGCCCTTGATAATGGCCTGTGTGGTTCAGCTGACAGACAGCCCTTGATAATGCCCTGTGTGGTTCAGCTGACAGACAGCCCTTGATAAGCTGCTGTGTGGTTCAGCTGACAGACAGCCCTTGATAATGCCCTGTGTGGTTCAGCTGTTCAGCTGACAGACAGCCCTTGATAATGCCCTGTGTGGTTCAGTTGAGCTGACAGACAGCCCTTGATAATGCCCTGTGTGGTTCAGCTGACAGCCCTTGATAATGCCCTGTGTGGTTCAGCCGACAGACAGCCCTTGATAATGCCCTGTCGGGCTGTGACGATGTGAAACACCATAACTGCAGACCCATGAAGTATCCAAGACGTCAAAGGTGTGATCGCAGTCCCTAAAATCTGACGGGCGGAGATAGCCACACGCTGGACATGCATCTTCTGAAGCGTCTCTCTCTCTCACTCTCTGGACACTCCGCTTCATGTCCGGATGCTTCGGCCACTCCCGTTGGAAAGCCAGAACACCCATGTAGAGAGACATGTGCCAGGTGCTGTGACTTCCTGCCAGGGAGTCCCAGCCAGCAGTGGGGATGTCGTGCACCTCCAGGAGTGCCTCCTGAATGACCTCAAAATAATTCCATGCGCTGCGAGACACTTGTGAAATGGACATCACTTCATAGAAGATCATAACTGGCAGGTGCTTGCGATGACGAAAGAGTTTAAAGTTCTTCTACACAAATCTTAAATAAATGTTAGCGAACCGCCAAAAAAGCTGTGGACAAACGAATCACAAGACAAGTGTTTTGTCTTGTGATTCGCTTGTCCACGCTTTTTATATTATTTTTTTTTTTCGGTTCGTTAACATTTATTTAAAATTTGTTTGGATTTCCGCCTGCAGTCGTCTCAATTTGCAGCTAGATCTAAGTTCTTCAAGCCTGAAGCTCTATGACGAGTCGTTTTCACATCCGTGTCTGCGACGGAGTTCCGGAGAGGGCGAACGTCTTCCATCCCGAGTTTCAGTTTCATTTTTATCAAGGGGGTGTCACTGCATGCGGACTAGTCCATACACGCTATACACCACATCCGCTGACTTTTGAGACCACGCTGCTCATGATTTAAAGCTAATGGAAACATGACTTGAGAGAATTGAAGAAAGGGTCTCGTGGCTATGCCTTAGCAGCTGCCCAACGCGCTGGTCGGACCTTGGGAACTACCTAACATTGGCTGTGGCATTAACACATGCCCAACACATCGGCGCTCAACGTTCATCAGGACAGAATCTGCTGACAGTGACAGAGTCTCTTAATCAGAGGTCTCTGTAGGCCGAGGAATTTCTCTGCCGCAGAGTCGGCCGTCTCATGAAATTCTCATGGTTTTGCAAAGCCACGTCAAATTAGCTTTACCTGTGTGCGAGACGGTATACACGACTCACAGCCACAAACTTAAGGCCAGGAAGACAAACTCTACTGATGGTCTTTTGGTCCGTCTGCGTGATACAGTTTCTTCACAGAAACAGGGATTGAATGGCAACTTCCCCCAGAGGGGAAAAGTGTATGTTTCAGCAGAGTTTCAGATCGTCAAGCAAGGTTCCATAAATAACGTAGAGACTTGTCTACACATACACAGCACCACGTCTGTCAAAATAGAGACACAACACAGTTGTGACAGATCATTATTGATCTGCTATGCCTGATAGGAAAGAAAAGATATCGGTATTATCTGAGATGTAGCTATACAATACAGTTGTTGCGCTTTCAACAGAAAACAACTCATGGAGAAAATCCTAACTCTTCTAAAAGACTGCTCCTAGACGACAATAAGATAGGCGTACCAGCCCAGTATGACGTTTCCGCATTTGTAAACGCTTGACTTGAGCTGTTTACACGAGTCTGTGACCACACAAAAAAAAACAAACAAACACAAACAAACAACACAAAACCACATTAACCTGGGGAAGCGAAACGACAATTTTGTTTGGTGTCAGCGAAACTGAACCTTGTAATTTCTCACTGTAAACTCTCAGTACTCTGCCCACCGGTACGAGACAGCGTCAGTCGTATAAATCATCCCACCCCTGCTCTCTGCTCCTCCTCCTCCTCCGCCTCCCTATCCTTCTCTGCCGACCAAATCGACCAAAACGTAAACACTGCCATGCCCATACAACGCCTGCGGATACTCTGGAATCGCGCGCACATTGACGGAGTAGCCATCACAACTGATATGGTCTGAGCAAGCCGAGTTGACACTGACTGACTTACACTCTGCTTACACTGGGGGTCAACACTTGATTACACTGACCTCGATTTCTGATGGAAGATAACGCCCCGTCTCTTTCCTAGACCGGTTAACCGACTAAATGTGATGTGGTCACGGGTATCTGAAAAGTTCGGAGTCTGTTGTCCGGCAAATGAATGCCTATTGCAGAGCAGCACGGCAGTTCCAGCTGGTTGCTCGTTTTCCTTTGGATTGGCAGACGGTGGTTCAATGTATGGCGGGGTGGCTGATTGGTCAGTCTTGGGCTTTCTTGGGCTTTCTGCTTTGTTGCTTCGGGGGTGGGGGGGGGGGGGGGGGGGGGGTGGGGAGGTATTTCTGTTTAAAGCCAAGTTCTGTTTACTTGTGAAGTGGAGGGTGGTAGTGGGTGTGTGGAGCAGCAGAGAGAGAGAGAGAGAGAGAGAGAGAGAGAGATGAAATGAAATGAAATATATTCAGGATAGGCCACAGCCCCTTCTGAAGGGGGATTATTCTCAAAACAAAGCATAGTGAGTGTAACAACAACAATAACATAACACAAAAATGCATGAAGTACAATCTGTTATACCAGCGTATGAAGTACAGTCTACTGACTCAGGTATTAACTGCATTCTGATAAAGCGGTATTCATACAACATCGGCGCCTTCAAACACTTACTGGGAAACATAACAGCTTGCCTCCTAAAATTTCAATACAAATATATGCACAAATTCCTCAAAATAATTTCATTCTCATTCGCCACTAGAAGAATGACGAAACCGAGGTGGGTTTGCATAATATTTAAATGAAATATATTCCTGCCGTAGGTCACTGAGAACAGGGACAGAAGAGCAAAAAGTGTATTTCGTCATCGTTTGCCTTTTGACAGAGCGGGCATACCAAACTGCTGTCAGAAATAACATTATACCGTTGACGATGCACTGCTATGTCTGAAACACCAGACCTGAACTTCGTCATGTGATTTCTAATGTGTCTGTCAGTATCAAAGTGAAAGATACATTTCGCATTTATTAGATGATTTAAACGTTCTGTCCCATGAAAATGTATCACTTTCCTGAATATATTCATGCCAGTTTTGCCATCTGTTACCAGTGAGTCTGTGCCGAAATACTTGCAAAAAGTGTTTACAACATTTTCCACACCCTGGTTCAGCCACACAAATCCAAAGCCATTTAAAATAGTGCCTCACGAACACTTGACGCCCATGAGGTCTTACCACGTGAATCCAACCAAAATAACATATTATAAGCTTTCAAAGATAACCTGCTATCAGTCATCCATAATATCTTTAGCCAGTATCTAACACATTGCACACGTGAATTTATGTGAACAGAATAACTTCCGGTATCTCCATAAACTAAATCGTTAGGTGTTTTTATATGGATTCGTAAAAACTTTTTTTTTTAAGAGCATACAAACGAACCGTCTCAGTATGAACAGTGGCCGCATCCAGCACATGAGCATCAAACATTTTTAACATTACTTTAAGCGAAGTATCATTAAAGTTTGTACAATCGTTGCAGAACAGAGAGAGAGAGACAGACAGACAGACAGACAGACAGACAAAGAGTGAGGATAACTGTGAAGCTGGTCAGCTAAAGAATTTTCCTCTCCCTAAACTACCCCTTTTTGCCCCGCGCCCCAGCCCCCCAGTTTTCAAGTGGACCCTTCATCTTCACGTACAATCTTGCCCTTCGCACTGCTGCCTATATCCCAAACACTTCGCGTACAGTCTTTCTTGTGTCCTATCCCCCCCCCCCTCCCCCCCCTCCCCGCCCTCCCTCTCGCGCACTTTTGTCTCTGTCTCCAGCCGTTCATGGACACTCTTGCCTGTGTCCTCATCCCTTCACCAGTTGTTCATGTTTGTTTGTACCTTGTCACGTCTGAGGAAGACTTTGTGTCGAAAATTCGCTTGTCTGTTTTGTACAGTCTGTTAGATTTACATTACTTTACATCTTGTTTTGGGCGTTTATTTGTATTTTGAATTCTTCAACAATTCGTTTTACCCCCCCCCCCCCCCCCCCCCACACACACACACACACACACACACACACACACACACACACACACACACACATTTAGTACACTCTTGTCCTACCCTCTAACATACACATTTGGCTGAGTCCTCTTCCCTTCACCTCTTCGTTTTGCGCCCCCCCCCCCCCCCCTTCCCTCACTCCCTCCCTTTCATCTACACTTTCATCTGTATTCCTACCCTCTAACGTACACATTTGGCTGTGTCCTCATCCCTTTACCAATTCGTTTTCTCCCTCCCCCCCCCCCATCCCCACTCTTGTTCGTATACTCTTGTCTGCATTTCTACCTTCTAATGTACACATTTGGCTGTCTCCCCATTCCTTCACCTCTTCGTTATGCCCTGCCCCCCACTCCCCCCCCCCCCTCCCCGCTTTCACGTACATTCTTGTCCTTGTCTGTATTCCTACCCCCTCTAACTTGCACATTTGGCTGTGTCCTCATCCCTTCACCTCTTCGTTTCCCCCCCCCCCCCCCCCCCCCCCCCCTTTCACGTACACTCTAGTCTGTATTCCTACCCCCTCTTACGTGCACATTTGGCTGTGTCCTCGTCCCTTCACCTCTTTGCTTTGTTCCCCCCCCTTAATGTACTACTTGTCTGCATTCCTGCCCTCCCACGTGCACATCTGGCTGTGCCCTCATCCATTCACACATACTGTTGCCTGCGATCCAACCCTTTCACACACAGTCTGACCTGTATGTATGACTACCCCTTCATGCACCCTGTATGTATAACTACCCCTTCAAGCACCCTGTATGTATAACTACCCCTTCAAGCACCCTGTATGTATACCCCTTCATGCACCCTGCATGTATGACTACCCCTTCATGCACCCTGCATGTATGACTACCCCTTCATGCACCCTGTATGTATAACTACCCCTTCATGCACCCTGTATGTATAACTACCCCTTCATGCACCCTGTATGTATGACTACCCCTTCATGCACCCTGTATGTATGACTACCCCTTCATGCACCCTGTATGTATAACTACCCCTTCATGCACCCTGTATGTATGACTACCCCTTCATGCACCCTGTATGTATAACTACCCCTTCATGCACCCTGTATGTATGACTACCCCTTCATGCACCCTGTATGTATAACTACCCCTTCATGCACCCTGCATGTATAACTACCCCTTCATGCACCCTGTATGTATGACTACCCCTTCATGCACCCTGTATGTATGACTACCCCTTCATGCACCCTGTATGTATAACTACCCCTTCATGCACCCTGTATGTATAACTACCCCTTCATGCACCCTGTATGTATGACTACCCCTTCATGCACCCTGTATGTATAACTACCCCTTCATGCACCTTGTATGTATAACTACCCCTTCATGCACCCTGTTGCTTGCTCTCACACCCAGTACCTCCAGATATACACCACTTGCCTGCAGTCTGACGTGTATGTATAACTACCCCTTCATGCACCCTGTTGCTTGCTCTCACACCCAGTACCTCCAGACATACACCACTTGCCTGCAGTCTGACGTGTATGTATAACTACTCTTCATGCACCCCGTTGCTTGCCCTCACACCCAGTACCTCCATATATACATTGCCTGCAGTCTGACGTGTATGTATAACTACTCCTTCATGCACCCCGTTGCTTGCCCTCACACCCAGTACCTCCATATATACATTGCCTGCAGTCTGACCTGTATGTATAACTACCCCTTCATGCACCCTGTTGCTTGCCCTCACACCCAGTACCTTCAGATATACACCACTTGCCTGCCTCCCCCACCGCGCCTCTTCAAGTACGCTTTGACTTGTGTCCTCACCCCACCCATTCTCGCCTGTGTCCTCACGCCTACCTTTGAAGAACAATATCAACTGTGTCCCCATCGTATTACTTCAAACTCAATCTTATCAGTGTCCCCCATCACACTCACGCGCTCGCGCGCACACACACACACACACACACGCACGCACACGTACACACACACACACACACACACACACACACATGGCTGCCATTGCTGTTTTTGAACTGTCACATGCCGCTCAAAACGAACTGAAAGTGCATCCTCTGAATCTTCTGACTAAATGAGTCGGGTGCATATCGGAACAGTCCGCAGAGGTGTACAAGTTGAGATAACAGGCTTTTAGGTTCCCTAGTTTTATTGCTGATGCCAACCTCCCTCCCACCCCCAACCCCATCCCTCACGCTTCTATCTATCCCCCCCCCCCCCCCCCCTTTACGTTTCCTCACCCCCTCCTCCTTCTTCTCCTCATCCCATGTCCTTAGCTTTTTAGTTCGCTGTTTCCCCACCTCCTCCCTCCCCGCCTCCCAATATCGCTCCGTGTTTTTTTTCTTCCTTCC
>JADBJO010000019.1:997500-1005000 GCA_016801955.1 Conus betulinus
GGAGTATGGCTGCCTTAACGGTGATACACACAAAACTCCACTGGCTGTCTATACAGGCAGTGTCCGCAGGAGTATCAGCCTGCCTATGCAGAAAGAAAGAAAACTCGAAATTAAAGGGTCACTAAACTTCGGGTTTGCGGAGGAATGAAGAGAGAGGGTGACGCGTAAGTATGTGTGAATGTGTGAGCTCTTGGACTCCGAGAAGACCAGGTCAAATGCTTTAACATGTTTGAGTTTCTAATCTCTGGTCATCTCTGGCAGGCAGAATAAACCTTGCCCCATCCACCATCTCACCCCCTTTATTGTGCTTTGCCGCACACACCTCTCCATAAAGCAGTAAGAATGTTCAAATTTTAATAATAAAATTGAGGAGCGGTACTCTGGTTTTGTGTTGTATATTCTCATACGTGGCTAAACAGCTTTTTCTGGTTATAGTCCAAAATCTCCTACGAGCCAGGAGAGCGGTGAGAAGGGTTATCCCCCTCACTATTGGCCTTAGCTCACTCTGTTCAGTTCAGTCTTGTTCGTTCCAACATCCTCCCTCCACCCCCACCCTCACCTCACCTTTACTATCTTCTCTCAGTTTAAATCTGTGGTAAATTCAACCTCCCCCCCCCCCCCCCCCCCCCCCCGTCGACTCCCGGTCCCCATAGCCAACCCTTCAACGCAAACTTCTTCTGCCCCACAACCCTCCCTCTCCCCTCCCCCTCCCCACACTCCTTTAGTTTAATCGTGCGAGATAGATGAGAAAGGTAGTTCTTCCCCTCCTCCCTCTCCCCCCCCCCCCCCCCCCCCCCCCCCTTGCCCTTACTCTTCGCACACCACTTCCTCCGTCCACTCTCCCCCCCCCCCCCCCCCCCCCCCACCTACACTCTTACACTCTCTTCACTGATGTACGTATAATCGGTGGTAATGTTAGGCTGATGAGATCTCCTTTCCTCGCCTTCAAATTTTGTTATAGGTGTGTCAACCTCAATACTGAACTGAGTATGAAAAACCGTTTACCTGCCTAGTTTGGTACTTAGTTCAGTTCAGAATCTAACCCCCACCCATCGATAATATTGATCTGTTACGTGATTTTGTGTTGACCCGGTCAGTTGACCGTGTATACTGACTTAAACCCAACTGCTATCAAAGGCTATAGCCATGACGTACCCAGTAACGGAAGTTCTGCACAGTAGTTAATTTGTTGAACGAAAGAAGCTTAACGATGTATTCTGAAAATGTCGCTTTCCCCTCTCCGTCAGTGAAATGTGTTCAGTTCGGGAGGTGTATCGGGATACAGTCACACAAACTGTCTCGCGATATTTTCCTTTCGTTCGCCTCATTTACGCTAAAAATGGTAAGCGTTGATTATTGATGGTGATTGTTCTAAGTTTACCCCTTAATAAAGGAAAGAGAGGAGAAAAAAAAAAAAAAGAAAAAACGCGCGCACACACTGGCACGAAAACTTTCCAACTGTCAGAATGAAATGTCAAGCGGACCAGAAGAGGGGTGAAGAAAGGTAATCCTTCCCAGTCCAACACACACCAAACCTCTCCATCCCAGGCGCCGCCCGTACCTCGTACACACAGCACACGCGCGCGCTCATGCGCGCGCGCGCACACACACACACACACACACACACACAGAGAGCATTTATGTCACAAATCGATATGCGCACTTGAGATTCTCAATACTGTTCTATATCCGGATATGAACCGTTTAAGAATAGCTTCGACAGGCGGTGCTCTGTCATGATGATTGCCATCCGTGAAACGCCAGAGGTGACCCATTCACAGTGCAGGCACATTTTTGACCTCTCCTCGTTCTGTATCTTTGTGTTTCTATATTTCCATTTCCACTTTTTGATGTCCGTACCTCTCTCGAGGGCATTTCCACGCTGCTCTCGTTCCAGCCCCCCCCCCCCCCCCCCCCCCCCCCCCCCCCCCGCATGCACTGACACGGTGTGTCGTCATGTTGCAGGGCCAGCACTAGCCCCTTTCTGTAGTGTTCATCAAGGATGGACGATGACGCGCATTCCGTGTCGAGGGCCTGAACCAAGGGACACACTCACACGCTGCTTTACTTGGACAGGTGAACACTTCTGTTATTCTGAAACGGACTCTAGGTCCAAGCTCGGCAAAACGGAGTGAATTTTCGACAAATGTATGCCTCAGATGTTACAAACAACGGAATAAAACGATGCACAGCAAAATGCTTCACAATGTGTCATCTTCAGATTGATACAGAATAATGCATAAAACTATTGCCTGGACAGGAATTGTTTTGTGCACTGTTGATGTCCAATATTTGATAGGCTACGTGTGAAGAAAACATCAGTCAAATATCTAATGGACTGTTTGCTGTTGTATATCATATGTACGCTACTCCATACTTTAAAGTGTGTTCATTTTCTTTTACTTCACCTTGCCTTAAACAACTAAAACGTTGCTTAATTGTGAAGATCAGATGTTAAAATGAAATATGTTTACATCAACAGGACCAAAGAACTCCTGCATCAACGGCCGCAGAAGACGGAGACCAGGACAACTTAACTCTGGGAGTACAGCTAAGTAGTCTTCTGTTTTCTTCTCATTCTTCTTCTTTCTCCATTTCATTCTTCGAGTGTGGTGTGCCTGTTGTTTTTCACAGTCGAGTGGACTGTCGTGGGCTTACATTGTTCCTGAATAAAGCTTAGTACCTGCTTTCGGTGTGTTATTTCAGATTATTTTATCATTGTCATTATATAGCGCCTATTATCGACTGGAAATCAAGCTCTGAGCGCTTCACAGTCCACACTTTCATTTACACAAGGGGCTTCCTACCTGGGTGGAGCCGAATGAAGAGCCGCCTGCTGATGCAGATCAGTCATTTTCCGTCCTTCAGGCGAACATCAGTCATTCAGACTTTTTTTTTTACAAGGCTGGGTGTCTTTTTATCCCACAGTTTCATGTCTGCCCTTCCCAACCCTTCCACAGGGCTTCGTGACCTCCTGTAAGGCTTAGTAACTCTTTTCCTACCACTGGGTTTCCTGCCCTGTTTATGTGGGGTTTTTTTTCCACTCTTAAACCCCCCCCCCCCCCCCCCCCATCCCTGGGTTTTGTGTCTTCTTTTCATGAAACTTGGTGAGCCCATCCCCCGCAAAACCCCCCCCCCCCCCCCCCCCTCCAGTCCAGTCGCCCTGCTATTTTCGTGTCCTCTGTAAGGTTCGGCGTCTCTTTACCCCAGCGTTTCGTGCCCTCTTTCTGTAAAATACGGTTTCTCTTCACCTCCCACCGTGTTTCGTGTCCTGTTCCTACAGGGATCCATTTCTTGTTTCCCCTCCACAATATTTCTTGTCCTCTTTCTACAGTATTCTGTCTCTTCCCCCTTACAGGGTTTCATGCTCTTTCTATGATGTTCAGTGTCTATTCCTTCACCCGTCCCTCACCTCCCTCGGTTTCATGTCATCTTTCTCTAAGAATCGAGGTCTTTTTCCCCCGGGTGGTTGCGACTCCCCTTTATATAAGGTTCAGTGTATCTTTTTTCCCCACCACATGGTTTCGTGTCCTCTGTTAGGGTCCAGTTTTGTCTTCAGGGTTTTGTGTTCTTACTGCAAGGTCCAGTATCTCTTCCACCACCCTACCCCACTTCTACAAGCTTTTATGCCCTCTTTATATACAAGTTTCGGTTTCTTTTATTCCCTGCGACTTGGTTTTGTTTCTTCTGTCTGTAAAGCGCGGTGTATCTTCCTTGTTGCCTCTACAGTGTTGCCTGTCTTTCCATAAAGTTTGGTGCCGCTCCTCTCTCGCCCTAACTGTGGGTTTTCTTTTTCTGTAAGGATTGGTGTATTCACCCCCTTCTTCTGGATTTCATATCCTCTTTCTTTAGCGTTTGCTGTCTTTTCCCACCCCAACCCGCAGTATCTCATGTCCTGTATATGGTTCTGTGTCTGGTCATGCACCGCCGACAGCCTCTTCCCCCTCCCCCGAGTTTTTTTTGTCCTTTAAGATTCGTCATCTGTTTTCGCACCCACAGAGCTTCATGTCCTCTTTCTACAAAGTTCGTATCTCATATTCCATCTCCACAGTGTGTTATGGGTTTTCTTTCTACAAAGATTGTTCTCAAACACACACACCCAGCCTCAACTCCTCCGCCCCTCCCCCAGGGTCCACAGGATTTTGTCTCCCCTTTCTGCTTTGTCCTGTATCTTTCTCCCCACAGAATTTCCTGTCCTCTATCAATAAGGTTCAGTGTCTCCTTCCCCCTCCCTCAGAGTTTTCTGTCCTTTTTCTGTGCCCACCACCCCCTTCCCCCCCCCAAAAAAAGTGTTCTCTGTCGGATTACTTTTTCTATACCGTTCTGTGCCTCTTCTCCCATCACATGGTCTTGTGTCTTCTTTCAGTGTGTCTTTTCTCTTTCAAAGTGTCGTGTTAACTTTATATAAGGTTCTGTATCTCTCCCCCCCCCCCCCAACCTTTCTACCCTCCAGGACTGTCCTTTTTCTAGAATTGGTGTCCTCTTTTCTCTACAAACCGTTTCGTGTCCACGTTCTACAAGGTTCAGTGTCTCTATTGCCCCTCGCCGGTTTCCATGTCCGGTTTCTGTAAAGTTCTCTCCCCTCCCCCCTCTAGGATTTTGTGTATTCTTTGTATAAGGTTCACTGTCTCATTGTCCCCCAAACAGTGTTTTGCATCCTGTTTTCTTTCAGGTTCAGCGTCACATTCACTTTCCTCACCCACACCCTGGAAAGGGTTTTGTGTCCCTCTTTCTGCAAGGATCGGTACCTTTT
This sequence comes from Conus betulinus, assembly GCA_016801955.1. NCBI lineage: Eukaryota > Metazoa > Mollusca > Gastropoda > Neogastropoda > Conidae > Conus > Conus betulinus. Next base: position 1,002,254 of record JADBJO010000019.1, read on the forward strand.
CCTCTCCCTTATAGTTTTGGATGGTCTGTCTGTAAGGCTCGGTTTTTTCTTCTGTCCTTACAGGGTTTCGTGTTCTCTCTATAAGATACTGTGTTTCTTCCCATCACATTCCGCGCCCACCCCTCGCTCCCCCCCACCCCCAATACACGCACATAGGGTTCCGGGTTTTCTGTGTCAATGAAAGGATGTCGTGTCCTACTTCTACGTTTGGTGTCTGTCCTTCCTTATGCGCCCCTGCCACCCCCCCCCCCCCCCCCCCGCTCTCCGGCTTTTTGTGTCCTCTTTCTAAGTTTTGATGCCCCCCCCCCCCCCCCCCCTTTTTTTTTTTTTAGAAGGGTTGATGTGCTATTCGCGCCCCCCATCCCACTCTCCGCCCTGCGACCATCTTCGTTTCGTGTGCTCATAAGGTTTAGTGCCCATCCTCCCCCACGGCTTTTGTGTCCTATAAGGCGTAATGTAAACCCCACCACATCCCCACCCAAGGTTTTCATCTCTAGTGTCTCCCACTGTATCCCCTAGTATCTGCTTTCTGTACGGATTAGTATCTCTGCCTCTCCGGCTTTTTTGTCTCCTTTCTATAAGGCGTAATGTCTGCCCCCCGTCCCTAACGCTTTCTTGTCCTTCTGTAACGGTTAGTGTCTTTCTCCCCAACATGTGTTCGTGTACTTCCATTAGGCTTAGTGCCTTTTTCTCCTCCAGAGGGTTTCGTGTCTCTTTGCTCTAAGGTTTAGTGTTCTTCCACCCGTCTCTCGTTCCAGGGGTTTTGTGTCATCTTTCAATAAAGTTTGGTGTACCTTTGTTCCAAACCTGGTTATATGTCCTCTTTCAATTAGTTCGGTGTCCCCCCCCCCCCCCTCTCATACGCACCCTCCCCTTCCCAGGCATTTTGTGCTCTCTTTCTGTAATGTTCGACGTCTCTTTACACCCCTCAGTGCTTCATGTCCTCTCTCTATAAGATACGGTTTCCTTCTTCCTCTGCCCCATAAACTGCATTTCTCCCCACAGGGTTTCTCTTATTTTTTTATTGATTCGTTGTGTTTTCCTCCCACCCCCAGGTTTTCCTTGCCCTCTTTCTAAAGTTCAATGTCTCGCCCCTCTCCTCCCCCCCCCCCCCCCCCCCCCCCCCCCCCAATTCCATGTGATCTTTCTACAATATTCGGCGTTTTTCTTTACCTATAACCGGGTTTCTTGTACTCTTTCTGTATCGTTCGTTGTTATTTGCCACTATCATACGGTTTTCTTGCCCTCTTTCTAGAATGTTGGGAGTCTTATGTTTTCCTCCCACAGGGTTTAGCGTCGTCTTTTTCCCAAAGTTTTTGTTTCCCCTTTTCTCCCCACAGGGTTTTGCGTCCTTTGAATGTTCGATGTTCCCTCAAGCCTTCCCCTGGGTTTCGTGTCCATTTTGATGTCTCCCCCACCCACATCCCTCCTTCACAGTGTGGCCTGTCCCTTTATCAGGGTCAGTGTTCTCTCCCCCCCCTCCCCCCCCCCAAAAAAAAAAAAAAAAAAAAAAAAAAAAAAAACCTTCCGTGTCCTGTTCCTATGCGGCTTAGTGTTTTCCCCACCCACAGCTCTAAGGCTTTGATGTTTTAAAAGAGACTTGCCCCCACCCCACTCCCCAAACACATACAGGTTTTGGTCTTTTTTCTATATTTCTCAGTGTCTCTCCACTCCTGCCTTCCTCTCCATTATTTAGTGTGCTCACTGTAAGGCTTAGTAATTTACCCCCATCACCCTGTCGGCTTCGTGTCTTCTCTCTCTAGAGGTCTGATGTCTTTCCTTCTCCCCTTCCCTCCCTTTCCCCACATAAGCTTTGGGCTCTCATTCAGTAAGGTTCCCTGTCTCTTTTTGACTGCAGGCTTCGTGTCATCTCTCCTTAAGATTCAGTGTCTCTGGTAATCTCGGAATTTCGTGTCTACTTTCGACAAAGTTTTTCGTTTGTATCCCGCTCACCCCCCAATGTCCTCTTTCTATAAGGGTGTGTGGTCTCGTCCATATCCTTGGGTTTCGTGTCCTCTTTCAGCGAGTTCGGTGTAGCTTAACATCCAACAGAGTTATGTCCTCTTTGAATAAAGTTCGGTGTCCTGCACCCACTTCTTGTGTCGTCGTCTTGTAAGGTTTGGTGTCTCTTGCTCCTCCTTTTTCCAAAGTTTTGTCTTTATTTCTGTAAGGTTCTGTGTGTCTTCCTCCATCTACCAGTTTGTCTATTTCTGTAAGGTTCTGTGCGTCTTCCTCCATCTACCAGAGTTTGATGTCTCTATTTCTGTAAGGTTTGGTGTCTCTTTGCTCCTTTTTCCAAAGTTTGGTGCCTTTATTTCTGTAAGGTTCTGTGTGTCTTCCTCCATCTACCAGTTTGTCTATTTCTGTAAGGGTCTCTACGTCTTCCTCCATCTACCAGAGTTTAATGTCTCTATTTCTGTAAGGTTTGGTGTCTCTTGCGCCCTTTTTTTCAAAGTTTGTCTTTATTTCTGTAAGGTTCTGTGTGTCTTCCTCCATCTACCAGTTTGTCTATTTCTGTAAGGTTCTGTGCGTCTTCCTCTCCATCTACCAGAGTTTGATGTCTCTATTTCTGTAAGGTTTGGTGTCTCTTGCTCCTTTTTCCAAAGTTTTGGTGTCTTTATTTTTCTGTAAGGTTTGGTGTGCCTTTCTCCATCTACCATAGCTTGTTTCTCTATTTCTGTAAGATTTGGTGTCTCCACCTCTCTGTGGTATCATTTCCCTTTCTACAATGTTCAGCGTCTCTTCCC
>JADBJO010000019.1:1012500-1015000 GCA_016801955.1 Conus betulinus
GCGTCCCACAGGCTTCGTGTCTTATGTATGTAAGTTGTGCCGCCGCCTGCTTACCAAGGTTGATGTCTTTTCCCTCTTTCTCCCCACTCCAGGGTTTCCTGTCCTCTTCCTTATAAGGTTCAGCGTCTCTCCCCCCCCCCCCCCCCCCACTCCTCCTTACACACCATCCTTTTTCAATAAAATTCAGTGTCTCTTGCACCACGCCCTTCCTGACCACACCCCCCCCCCCCCCCCCCACCACGGACTTGTGTCCCTTCTGTGAAGTTCAGTGTAGCTTACACCCAGTACACCATCCCCACAGATTTCCGTGTCGTTTTTTGCCGTAAGATTTCGCTGTCCCATCCCCAGGGTTTGGTGTCCTCTTTCTATAGCGTTCGATGTATATTCCACTCTCAGGAAACGTCCCCTCCCTTTGTTTTTTCTATAATGCTAGATGTATTTTGCCCTCCACCACAACCACCATCCCCTGTACTGTATGTTGAGTCTTCTTCTTCACTGGGTTTCGTTCTTTCTATAAGGTTCGGTGTAACCGCTGCCCCCCCACTTGGGTTCGAAAAATCTCTTTCCATAAAAATTCGGTGTGCCTGGTTTCCACCCCCCCCCCCCCCCCCCCCCCCCACACACACACTTACACCTCTACCCCTCCTCCTCACAGGGATTCCCTGTTCTTTTTGTAATAGGTTCGGTTATATCTTTCCCGCCCCATCCCCCCACCCACCCCTTCCCACCAACCAGGGTTTCATGCCGTCTTTCTGCGAGGCTCGGTGCCTCTCCCTCTGCCCTCCCCCACCTCCAGGTTTTCAGTCTTCTTTGGTACAAATTTCGGTGCATTTCGAATTGCTGTATTCCTTCGCCGCCCCCCCCCCCCCCCACACACACACACACACACACACACACACACAGAGGATTTATTTAAGATTCGTTGTCTCTTCTCCCGCCCCCGCATACCTATGTTTCAAAATCTTTCTGTAAGACTTCGTTGCTCAATCCCCACTATCCCCTCTCCCCTTTCTTGCTTTCGTGTTATCTTTGTACCAGGTTTGCGGTCTCCCCCCCCCCCTCCCCTCTTCAGAGTTGATTGTTCTCTTTCTGGAAGGTTCGCTATCTCTTTCCTCTGACAGGGTTTCGTGTCCTCTTCATGCAACGTTGCGATGTCTTCCACACCCCCACCCTCCTCCACAGAGTTTCGTGTTCTTCTTTCACTCTTCTTTCCACACGGTGTTGGTGTTTTCCTTTCGGCGTGTCGTTGTTTTCACTAGTGTAGAGTTTTCTCAAAGGATTGACTGTCATTTTAATGAGGGTTAGTGTCGACTTTTCAGGTTTACTTTTCTCCTTTTCGCTCGCTTCAGTGTCGTCCTTACGTGTGTGGTTTAGCATCTCCTTTCAGAGGGTTTTGTGTCCTTTCACACAGTCGTGTACCCTCATTTCATAGAAAGTGTCTTTCACCATTTGTACGGATTGTTATCGTCTTTGTATGTTTTGTAAAGTTGTTTTTTTTTTTTTTTTTGTCTTCTCTGCGATTTGTTGGCCTACGGTTCATATGGCTTAGTGTTTTTATTTTTTTTAAAGTTGAATCTAGTGGTCTGTTCTCGTACCGTTTGTGTTCTTCTTCCAGGAATATTGTGCCTTTGTTGCATACAGTTTTAGTGTCTCTTTCCGTAGTGTTAAGTCTCCTTTGTATTGTGTAGTGTTGTCTTTTCATAGGCCTCTGGATCGTGTGGGAAAAAATATCTTTTTTTTTTTTTTTTTAAAGAGTTTATGGTCTGCCTCCTTACAGTGTATTGCCCTGTCTCACCAAGTTTTAACGGTCTTCTCCCACAGGGTGCACAGTCCTTTGTCGTCACGTGCAGTGTCCTTTATGTAGGGCTTGTGTTCTACGTGAGGACGGTCTAGTGCAATCTTTTTTTCTAATAATTTAGTTCTCTTTTTCAAGTGGCTGTTTTGTGTAGTAGGACATGGGTTCAAGTCATGGGATTTAGAATGTTATTCATTCCCACTGTTTCATGCCTTGTTTTTTGTTTTTTTAATAATAGGTTTTAGTGTTAAGAAGGTGGTGGTCGTGTGTGTTGTGTGCGTGCGTGTGTGTGCGTGTGTGTGTGTGTGTGTGTGCGCGCGCGCGCGTGTGTGTGTGTGTGTGTGTGTGTACGTACGTATGTGTGTGTGTGTGTGTGTGTGTGTCCCATCTGCTGCAGAGAGGAGAACCGGACAGCTGTGTGAAGACAGTGCTGACGTTGGCTGCTGCAGTCCCCAGGCACTTGCCGACACTGGTACCTGGAGCTCAAATTCAGCACATGGAGAGGGAACTGAGATTCAGGCCATTCTGGGAGCAGGGCACGAAAGGTACGCAGCTCTGTTCTGGGCTTTTTTTTTTTTTTTTTTTTTTTTTTTTTTTTTTAAATCGCGACCCTTCTTATTATGGCGTTTGAAATGGAAAACGTTTACGTTTTGACGTGGAAGTTGATGAAATGCTTTCAGTATTATTCACATAATATATTTCTTT
>JADBJO010000019.1:1020000-1052500 GCA_016801955.1 Conus betulinus
TTTCAAATCTTTCAGTGTTCTCCTTTCTTACACTTTTGGACTTTTTTAATCCATTTAGTGTCCTTTGATAGGTTTTAGTACCTTCCTTCTGTGGCGCTTGTCAAAACAGCTGCTGAGTGCCACAAAACTAGTAGACGGAGAGATCCGGGTGACTCCCCATAAACCAATTGAATACGTCCAAGGGACTCATGAGATGCCCGGATCTTGGAGGCATCTCGGAGATAGATGAAGTTAAACTTGCATTCCAAGGCGTAATTGACGTCCATAGGGTCACAATTCGCAAAGGAACAGAGGTGGTGTGCCAACCACCTCCCTCTTTCTGACATTGTGAACCCCTTTGTTGCCTCAAGTCATCATCAAAGTGGGTTATTTGAATGTGCACTTTCAGCTTTACCCTCTGTCTTCGATGCGGTGCTTCAAGTGCCAGTAGTTTGGCCACGTCAAAAGTTCGCTGTTCTGGGGAAGTGGTGTGTGGTGTTTGCCGCAAAGCAACCCATAATGGGCCGTGTGTAAAAAAATCCGGCCCATTGTGCAAACTGTGATGGCGACCTCCCCTCCTCTTCACGCAACTGCTTGCTTACGATTAAGGAAGCTAACATCCAAAAAGTTAAAACGGAAAATAACGTTCCATTTTCCAAAGCGCTCAAGCAGGTCTTTTGCAGTCAGTCTACTGAAGTTTATCCGTGCACTTCAATGTGAAAAAAAGTTTCTACACGTTCTGTTTGCCGCCAAATGGATGCTTTTATGACTGCGATTTTTACCGCAAGTTCCACAAGAAATTCGATGACCACCCCATTTCCATTCCACTCTTAGGAATTCGTATGCTTCCCTACTTGAACAATGCAGATAGACACTGGAGTTGTGTGTGATTTATCCAAGTTTCCTGATGACCCACCATGGACTTTCTTTACGCCAGGGATCCGCTTTGATTTTGCTTCTACCGTAAAGATACCACTAGCTCCTTGACGTACAAGTCCTTTTCCGCCGAACTGTGTTCGAAGTTTCCATTCTTCTTCGGAATTTTCACCGACGGTTCCAAATCTGAGGAGGGGGTTGCCTCTGCTGTGTGGTGTGCAAGAGGTCCTTTTCAGAGATATTGTAAACACATTCCCACTGACAGCTCCATCTACTGCTGAGTTGACAGCCTCGGTCCTGGCTCTTGAAATGGTCTCAAAATCAAAACGTAAAGATTTCCTCATTTTGTCGGACTCCCTTTCTGCGTTGGAGTTCATTGCCAGCCGTAACCTCAGGCACCTGCAACTGCTGAAATTATTCGAACTGTACACCTCTCTGAAATCAGATGGATACAACATAGTTTTTGCTTGGGTTCCCAGCCATGTGGGCATTCGAGGCAAAGAGTTGGTTGATCAGCTTGCCACGAGTGCAACAATGAAGAAGTTGAACAGAGTGTCTTTCCCTCACACTGATCTGAATCCCAAAGCCTAGGCTTATGTCAAAGACCTCAGGGCTAGAAGAATGGAAGTTGCAAACGGATAACAAACTATTAAAAATCCGTCCAAGCCTGAAAGAGTTTTTACCATGTTTCCCAGGCGGCCGTAAAGGAGAGAAAGTCCTGTGCCCTTTCCATACAGACCACTTCTTTTACATCCATTCTAATCTTCAAACAAATGAAGAAGAAGGTCCGTGGTGCATTCCATGTCTCATAACACTGACAATGAAACGTATTCTTTTAGTGTGTGTTGGGACTTGCATGATGTGAGACATAAACATTTTACAGCAGAGTCCGTGACAAACCTGGTTCAGACATGTTCCACCTGATGTGATCTTTGAATTTCTGAAAGAGATTAACATTTTTTCATCTGATCGCAAGATTTTAACAAACTTTCAAGCGTGTTTTTAGGTGTATTTAAATGGCTGTGTGAATGAGTTTTTTTGTAGTGACTTGTGAGCTGACTCCAACGTGATGCTAGTTCTGATGTGACCCTTTGCGGTCGGCTGGGCTAGAGGCAACATTACCTTACCTTACCTTGACCATAGGGCTGATAAACCTTTTTTTGTGAGAATGGTTAACGTCAGCTGCTTTTATTGAGCCAAATATTACCCTTTCATGTTATGTAATGTACTCTTCTTTCAAAATGTGAGTCTTTCTTTCGTAGGTTGATTTGTTTTTTTACGGCTTAAGCATCCATCACAGTCTTCTTTTTCCCATACTTCAGCATCTTCCTTTTTCCATAGACTTTACTGTCTTCTTTATTCTCAGCGTGTATGAACGTCATTCCTAGGCGTTAGTTTCTGCTGTTCATGCTTTAGTGTATTCTTTGTGATGGTTTAGCAGCGACTTCTTGGTCAGAATTTAACCCCGGCTTCGTTTGTGGCAGGTCGTGATGGATGGGCTGTCTACGAGAATCACCACTAGTCAGCCACAAGATTTCGCACTTCATCTTCCACAACCACCCCATCCTCACCAAGGGCAACCGACTACCGGGGACGGGATATTGCCTACATCGTCATCGAGTTCACAGCATGACTACAGGCTTCCGGAGAATCCGTTTCCTGGGACTGCAGGAAGAAATGTGACTTTTGCTGGACCATCCCACTGCAGGGACTTTATGATGCATTCACAATCCACAGCCACAAAGGACAGAGAAGACAAGGAGCCTTGCTCAGAGAGAACTGTAGAGCTTGGAAAAGCCAAACCGTTCTTGCTGTTATCAGCATTTTACGTGCGTGTGTGTGCGTGAGTGTGTGTCAATATGCACTCCTGTTTGTGGGTGCATGGTACTTATATGCAGTGTTTATCTTATTTGTTTCATATGGTTTTTCTTTTAATTTTTTCTGTTTTTGTAAGTGCTTAGGTTTTTATGTAAGATTAAGCGCCATAAATCATTATTATTGTTGCTACGCCGGCCAGGGGGATCACGGATGCAGTATACAAGGACGCGAATACAGCGTATGACATTGGTGATGGTACAGCGGTCGCTGACATAGGTGGGGTGAGGGGAGATGCACATGCAGGGGTGTGACCTGGGTGGAGGGGTGGGCGGATGGCGTGGATGCAGGGTGTAACATAGGTGGGGTGCAGATGGCGTGGATGCAGCGTGTGACGTGTGTGTGACAACAGGTAGTGCAGATTTTGGGACTTCTTCGCACGGATGGGCGCAGGGGACACGGATTTCAGATCATATATATATTTAGGTGGGACACGGGAAAAGAGGGGAAGAGGGTGCATCAATTTCAGGGTGTGACATAGGTAAGACTGTAGAGAGGGCCGAGATGGTCCGGCGCCTTAACGCAGGTGGGGTAGTGTGAAGGGTGGGGGAGGGGCTGATTTCAGGGCATGACGGGGATTTGGGTACATGGGGTGCGGAGTTTAGGGCATAACATAGATGGGGTAGGATAGGGATGATACAGTGCGTGACATGGGTGGGTGTACAGGATGCACAATTTCAAGGCGCGATATGGTTTGAGGGTATAAGACAGGACATGAGTGGGGAAAACGGGAAGTTTGTTTTCAGGGCCTATGTGGTCATATGGAGGGCGCAGAGGTGTGGTCATATGGAGGGCGCAGAGGGTGTGGTCATGTGGAGGGCGCAGAGGTGTGGTCACGTGGAGGGCGCAGAGGTGTGGTCACGTGGAGGGCGCAGAGGTGTGGTCATGTGGAGGGCGCAGAGGTGTGGTCACGTGGAGGGCGCAGAGGTGTGGTCACGTGGAGGGCGCAGAGGTGTGGTCATATGCATGTGGAGGGCGCAGAGGTGTGGTCATGCATGTGGAGGGCGCAGATGCGTGGTCATGTGGAGGGCGCAGATGCAGGTTGTGACACGTGTGGGAGTACTTGGGAAGAAGGGGTGCCGAGGATGGGCGTGACATGGTGTACGTATTGGTGCAGAGGGGGCGTGACGTTGGTGGGGGGACCTTGGCAGAGGGGGAGCGGATGAAGGGCGTGACGTGGGTGGGGGGACCTTGGCAGAGGGGGAGTGGATGAAGGGCGTGACGTGGGGGGCGTGTGTTGCGCAGAGGGGGAGCGGATGAAGGGTGTGACTCGGTGGACGTATTGGGGCACAGGGGCCGACATGAAGGGCATGATGTGGTTTGGCGTATTGGGGCACAGGGGGCGCGGATGACGGATGTGACATGAGCCCATGCATTGGAGCACAGGGGGCGGATGATGACACGGTTTGCATCTTGAGGGCGGATGAAGGGCGTGCCATGATGGGCGTACTGGGACAGAGTGGGCACGGATGGAGGGTGTCGCAGGGTGGGCGTTTTCGGGCAAAGAGGGGAACAGATGAAGGGCGTGACATGGTGGGTGTATTGTGGGCGGGGGGTGGGGTGGGGTGGGGGGGGGGGAGCGCAGCGCAGATGAAGGCGTGACATGGTGGGGTGTATTGTGGCCGGGGGTGGGGTGGGGTGGGGGGGGGGAGCGCAGCGCAGATGAAGGGCGTGACATGGTGGGTGTATTGTGGCCGGGGGTGGGGTGGGGTGGGGGGGGAGCGCAGCGCAGATGAAGGGCGTGACATGGTGGGTGTCTTGTGGGGGGGTGGGGTGGGGGGGGAGGGGAGCGCAGCGCAGATGAAGGGCGTGACATGGTGGTGGGGTGGCGGGAGGTGGGGGGGCGCAGATGAAGGGCATGACATGGTGGACATGCTGGGGCAGAGGAGGCAGATGAAGGGCGTGACATTGAGGTCTTCTTGGGGCAGAGGGGTGCGGATGAAGGGCGTGACATTGGTGTCTTCTTCTTGGGGCAGACGGATGCGGATGAACGGCGTGACATGGTGGTGTCTTTTGGGGGCTGGATCAGGGCGTCACATGAAGGGCTTACTAACGTAGAGGAGGCACGGATGAAGAGCGTGACATTGGTGTCTTCTTGGGGCAGAGGGGGAACAGATGAAGGGCGTGACATTGGTGACTTCTTGGGGCAGACGATGCGGATGAAAGTCGTGACATTGGTGTCTTCTTGGGGCAGAGGGATGTGGATGAAGGGCGTGACATTGGTGTCTTCTTGGGGCAGAGGATGTGGATGAAGGGCGTGACATTGGTGTCTTCTTGGGGCAGAGGGGGGTGGATGAAGGTCGTGACATTGGTGTCTTCTTGGGCAGAGGGGGAACGGATGAAGGGCGTGACATTGGTGTCTTCTTGGGGCAGAGAGGGGGGTGGATGAAGGGCGTGACATTGGTGTCTTCTTTCTTGGGGCAGAGGGGGAACGGATGAAGGGCGTGACATTGGTGTCTTCTTGGGGCAGAGGGGGGGAACGGATGAAGGTCGTGACATTGGTGTCTTCTTGGGGCAGAGGGGGAACGGATGAAGGTCGTGACATTGGTGTCTTCTTGGGGCAGAGGGGAACGGATGAAAGGGCGTGACATTGGTGTCTTCTTGGGGCAGAGGGGGAACGGATGAAGGGCGTGACATTGGTGTCTTCTTGGGCAGAGGGTTGCGGATGAAGGGCGTGACACTGGTGTCTTCTTGGGGCACAGGGGTGCGGATGAAGGGCGTGACACTGGTGTCTTCTTTCTTGCGGCACAGGGGTGCGGATGAAGGGCGTGACACTGGTGTCTTCTTGCGGCACAAGGGCGTGACATTGGTGTCTTCTTGCGGCACAGGGGGCACGGATGAAGGGCTTGACATGGTGGTGTCTTCTTGCGGCACAGGGGGCACGGATGAAGGCCGTGACACTGGTGTCTTCTTGGGGCAGAGGGGCACGGGATGAAGGGCGTGACATTGGTGTCTTCTTTGGGCAGAGGGGCACGGATGAAGGGCGTGACACTGGTGTCTTCTTGGGGCAGAGGGGTGCGGATGAAAGTCGTGACATTGGTGTCTTCTTGGGGCAGAGGGGGGCGGATGAAAGTCGTGACATTGGTGTCTTATTGGGGCAGAGGGGGGCGGATGAAAGTCGTGACATTGGTGTCTTCTTGGGCAGAGGGGGGCGGATGGATGAAAGTCGTGACACTGGTGTCTTCTTGGGGCAGAGGGGGGCGGATGAAGTCGTGACATTGGTGTCTTCTTGGGGCAGAGGGGGGGCGGATGAAAGTCGTGACATTGGTGTCTTATTGGGGCAGAGGGGGGCGGATGAAGGGCGTGACATTGGTGTCTTATTGGGGCAGAGGGGGGCGGATGAAAGTCGTGACATTGGTGTCTTATTGGGGCAGAGGGGGGCGGATGAAAGTCGTGACATTGGTGTCTTCTTTGGGGCAGGGGGGGGCGGATGAAAGGCGTGACATTGGTGTCTTATTGGGGCAGAGGGGGGCGGATGAAGGGCGTGACATTGGGTCTTCTTTTGGGGCAGAGAGGGGGGCGGATGAAGGGCGTGACATGGTGGTGTCTTCTTGGGGCAGAGGGGGGCGGATGAAGGGCGAGGAATGATGATGTATTCGGGCAGTTGGGAGCGGATGTAATGCGTCATATGGGTGGGTGTATTGGGACAGAGTGGGCACAGATGCAGTGCGTGACATGGGTACAGACGGACTCGCCACCATGCAGATTAAAGCGGATAGAAAGAAGACTGAACAGGGGGGAGAGAGAGAGAGGAGGAGGGGGGGGAGAGAGCCCGACAGACAGAGACATGAAGACGCTCCATACAGAGGGAGGGATTAAAAAGTAGGAAGAGGTAAGGAGACGGTGTAGAGAAAAAAAAAAACGGGGAGAGGTTCACACTTATCAAACTACCACAAAGACTTGGAGGTTGGTATGGACGCGGAATGCAAAATTTAGTCGTGATGTTTCGTGTATTTACAAAGGACATGTGGTGGCAGTGGCGTCGCGGGGGGGGGGGGGGGGGGGGGGGGATTGCTAATGCAGGTTTGTATATGTCTTTGATGATACTGTTCTGACCACATGTGTATAAATGACCAGCCTGAAAACGCACTTGAACGTACTCGTGTGTGTGTGTGTGTGTGTGTGTGTGTGTGTGTGCGCGCGCCGTGTGTGCACCACGTAGGTGTCCAAAGACACTTGATTTTTTAAGCAAAGACCATGAGTTCAGTGTTTTTCACACACTAAGTTTATGCACTGTAAGTCAGAGACCTTGTTTGAAGCCAAAGCAGCTGTGGACCTTGATTAAGGATGATTCGGGCAAGGGAGTGGGGATGGGGCTGGATGAGAAAGGGGCGCCGTTAGACACAGGGAAGTTACTGCTGTTGGTGAAGGCATGAGCTTGGTCTGCACATGCTATTGCTGTCTTGATGGCCTGTCTGGATATTTGCAAGTCATTCCAAAAAGAAACATAGCAAACGTTTCTACCGTGTATAAAGAGAATGCATAATTTCACTGGCTGATTTTCAGTTGTGTTATGAGCGGTACATGATTTTTTTTTTCATGTTCTTTCGGTCATTCGTGTTCTGTCCACCTGTGCATACACGTACTTTTCTCTCTTTGAAGAAGATATATGGGCACAGCGCGGCGCGCGCGCGCGCGCGCGCGCGCGAGGTCCTTTATCTGCATAGTAAACACACACACACACTTTTAAGACATTTGTCTAGATATTTTCACGTAATAAATCCTAGTCATGATCTGGCAAAAGTAGAAAAGGAACAGCATTTGTTATTCTAAGTAGCATGCACGTATTTGCTGGACCAAATTCATTTGAGAATCATCTTTGATCGTTACAGAATATAAACATTGATTTTTTGAAAGTGCTGTCGGGCAGAGTTCTTCTTTTCAGAAAATGTAAACCCTAGAAGGAAAAAGTGTTGTCGCATGTTTACCTACATACAATATTATTTCATAGATTGATTAAAATGCTTCAGTGAAGAAGGAATGTTTAGTGTGGGTTTTTTTTTTTGCACCGCATATTTATGAACAAACATAAATTTTGAGATCCAAACTTTTAGAAAAAGCTTGCCATATCTTTAAAACACATCATCTATTTACTCTGTCCAGGCCATCATTCCAATAGTTTTGTTGTGAATAGAGAATTAAACTGGACCTGGCCAAAAATAGCCTCCCACCTGGGGAGTTAATCTGGTACTAGCCCATAACAGCCCCCTGGAGTTAAACTGGACCTACCCAAAACAGCCCCCACCTGAGGAGTTAATCTGGCACCAGCCCAGAACAGCCCCCTGGAGAGTTAAACTGGACCTGCCCCAAAAAACAGCCCCACACCTGGGGAGTTAATCTGGCACCAGCCCAGCCCAGCCCTCCTGGAGTGTTAGCTTGACCCGGTGTGACACCCCAGAAGTACTCCCCCCTATTGACAACTTTGCAAATAAATGTTTGTTTTATGTAACTATCTGAACGATGATTCCTTTAGACAGGGAGTACTTTTGGTACCAGTCCCAAACTGACCCCCCCCCCCCCCCCTCTGCACCAGAATGACTCCCAGCCCAAATGTACTCCCGGAAGTAACTTTAGCGCGGCTGCAGATGTACTCCCCCTTAGAGTTGATTCAGAGAATATTTCATTGTTGATTCTGATAGAATGTCCATGTGTGAGTTTCTGTCCATGTAACGAGTTTCTAAACAGTAACAAACCTGAACACATTAATGAATAAGATATGCAAAGGGGGGGTACTTCTGTGACCGGCCCAGAAGTTCTCGCCATAAAGTTGAATCGGTTTATGACATTTTGATTTAGATGCAATGTTCATGTGTGTGAGCTTATGGCCAGTAAAAAAAAAAAAAAAACCCTGAACACATTAATAAAGGAGATATGCAAGGGGGGTGGGGGAGGGTAGGGTTCTGGGACCGGCCTAGAAGTACTCTCCCTAAAAAGTTGATTCAGACTCGTTTTTAAAATGTTTATGAGTTTTTGGTCAGTAAAGAACAACCCTGAACACATCAATAAGTGAGATCTGCAAGGGGGTGGCTTCTGGGACCAGCCCGGAAGTACTCTCCCTAAAGTAGATTCAGACCATATTTTCATGATGATTGAGATAGAATGTCAATGTGCGAGTTTCTGACCAGTAAATAACAATCCTAAACACATCCGTCCTGGTGGGTTGTTCTTGGCCGGTGCTAGATTAACTCTCCACTGGAGCGCTTATTGGCCATTTAATTGAGGCAGAGGGGAGGGGTTTGGGGTGCTATTCTGGGCCTGCGCCATTCTAATTTGGGGGGGGGGGGGGGGGGGGGGGCTTTCCAGGCCCATCCTGGAATGACTCTCCACTTGCGGGTAGTTTAACTCCCAAGGAGTCATCTTTGATGTCTAGAGTTTTGGGCCCAGAAGAACTCACGGGAGTTGAATTTGGAACAGCACCATACCTCTCCAAGGGGTGGGGGGGGGGGGGGCTTTGTGGCACTGCACTATATGAACTCTCGGGAGTTAGTTTAGGGTAAAAATTTTTAGGTTCAAACAACTCCCGGGAGTTATTCTGAAACTGGTAGGGGTTCATTTTGGAACAAGACTAACAAACAGAAAAGGGGGGGGGGGGGGGGGGGCGCGTTCAGCTTGAGTGGGGGGGCGCTTTGCTACAGACTCAGATTAACTCCCGGAAGTTAATCTGAGACAGTGCCATACTGACTCCCGGGGGGGGGGCGGTTTACCACGTTTACACCGGTGTAACAGCCCATTCTTTACCCTACCCCCCCCCCCCTCTAGAACTTACCCCGGGGTAAGTCTGGGCCAGCCTGCTTTTACCCCCAGGATCATTCCAGGACTAGCTGGAACTACCCCCCCCCCCCCCCCCCCTCAGGGCCATTGTACAAGGTACAGGCACTCGGGACCCTAATTAGCCGTTAAAAATAGTTAAAATCTCTGATATACATAAAGTGACCAATGGTCAGTGACACTGACCCCGGTTGCTTTTCCATTGCTCAAGGTACGCAAGCACGCGGAAACACTAATTAGCTGTCAAATAGGTTAAAATCTCCGATTTACGTCACAATGACCGGTGGCACTAATCGCTAGTTATCTGCATTAAATAGCTGTAAATAGTTAAGAGGCAAATTGGGATGAAGCGACGACACGTGGTCACAACAACGTTTGGTCACATTGGCATGTAGCCGTCTTTCTTTCCCACGCATGCACGGGCGAACTGGGCACACCCGAATCGTTTTCGCCAGGTACGCATGTAAGCTAGCGCGAGAAATGTTTATACGTATCTGTTAGTGAACCAGGGGGGGGGGGTGGTGAAATAGGAGGTCCATTTATTGAAGAGTCTAGAACTACACTTTGTCTAACCCCAACTATATATAGAAATGGGAGAGGGGGTTTAAAGATGCAGGCCAACACATTTTTATAAGGCGGGTGTGCGTGTTGGGGAAAAAGCAGAAGAAAACCCTGAATAACCCTCTTGTTGAAGTGGGGGGTGGAGGAAGATTCCAAATAGTCATAGACTGACCTTTGCGGGGGAGGGTAAATCCAGGCTAGCCTAAACTTGCCCCCCCCCCCCCCCTCCTTAGTTGGAACTTAACCCCTTGGGGCCAAGTTCTAGCTAGTCCTAGAATGACTCCCGGGGGTAAAGACAGACTAGCCCAGACTTACCCAGGGGCAAGTTCCAGAGGGGGGGGGGGGGGGGGGGGGGGGCCAAGGACGGGCTGTTACACCGGATTCATGATCCTGGGGTTGCAGGTTCGAATCTCCGCCAAGCAATTCGGTATAGGGGGATTTTTTTTGTTCCTCGGAAAGTACACATTCTATCATAGGTAATATGCAGTGGCAGAAACGGAGCGAGCACTCGACCCTCACCACCATCAGACCACAAGAGGAGGAAAGGACTCGAGAAAAGACAGCCGAGAGAGAGAAGAGGGGAACAGAAAGAAGGCACTACCAGAACTAGCTGTCTTAGGGGACAAAGTAAATTGAAAATAACAAGGGAAAAAAAAACTCCCAAATACGATCCCGCTACTATCCCCAACCTAACCCGCTACAAGGACATTCAGCAGAATGACAGAAGAAAGATAGTTCTAGAAACAATGCTACATCCAACAGGACCTTCACAGCGAGAATTAAAACAAAAAGCGAATCAGTGAGACTTTACACACACACACTGGTACCAGACATTCATACGGTAAACTTAATTAAACGGTAAACTTTTCAGAAGGTTCGCAGACGGAGGTGGATTCTGTAGACAGGTGAAGGACGTTGTTGGCTGTTCTCCCGGTCAGAGGTGAAGCAGGTGTCCCAGAGAAGGAGACGAAGAGTTCACCACCGCCAGTTCACAGGTCTGAACGAAGGCTGGTGCCGGGGCGAAGGGTGACTGCAGGGTCCGCAGATGATGGTCGCCCAGCCAGCCCAAGAACGGAGGTTGCAGCTAAAAAAAAAAAAAAAAATGGGCGAAAAATCCGCCCTACGACGATCAGTCTCCAGACAAAAAATCACCGCCCTACAGTCCTTGTGGCAGTCAATGTGTGGCAACGTAGTGGGTCTGGCAGTGCGTCACAGTATCAAGGGGTCAATATATAATAAATAAGGTCAACAAGCGGTTTTTGTCACTACAGAAAGGACAAATAAATTAAAATAATTCTTTCCCTTTTAGTTGACCTCTACTAAGAACACTTTCCTTAGTCAATAAATACAGTTTAAGTCCATCCACACTTCTGTCACACAAAATATAGAACACAGGACATCAAGAGAACGGAACCAAATGTAGGGGGCGATACGGCGAGAGTTCCTCGTGCCACGGCCTAAATGTTTAGCCGTCCGCACGCTAATGCGTTTCCACGTTCCCCGATCCGTCCCTATGTACGAAGCGAAAAGGAAAAATGAAGCGAAAAGGAAAAATGAAACTAACATCTGATATCCGCCAGTCACATATTAAACGAAAGAATATCCATCACATAATTCAAGTCTGATACGACCTTCAAAAAAAGGGGAGATAAGTACTGACTAAACCCGAGTAAACAAACAACAAAACACACAATTAGCTTCCATTGACCGAAATGAGGGATGTTATATAGTTAGACATTTTCAACTTGGTCCGAAGTGACAGAACTCTAGCCGCTAAGGACGGAAAACGCAATTAAAGATCATACGTTTCTACAAACAACAAGGACATAGGTGTATATCCCAACACCAGTTTCATACTTGCTCCCCCGCTTTGGAACAGTTACACACATAAAAGGTATACCTGAGCCAACAACACATGTAGGGAAGAAGAAAAACCTCTCAACCGTTGAAAGGCTAGAAAAAACCAAAATGAAACAATATGAAACGATAATGGCGGGTGGGCGAGGTGAAGAATGGTCCACTTCCCGGTCCAATGAAGAGTGGAAGCCAAAACCGTGACGGTCCACACCGAAGTGGACTCCAGGTCAGGGACGACCTAAGGTGCTTCTTCCAGCTGGCAGGGATAGGGATCCCAGAGGTGACGAGTGGAATACTTTCCAACCCACTGAAGGGTGAAAGCCTCTTTCACACAACCCACGCCCGAAGTGGGATTCAGAAAGAAGGGTGCAGCTGGCAGAGACAGAGATCTCTTCGACTCGAAGGTCCGTAAGCGAGTGCCACACCACTAGCCTAAACAAGCTGGCAACAGGTAAAACCGCTCACCTGTGGCACCTGACACAGCTGAGGCACCACGTGAAAAGCGATAAGCGTAAGGATTTATGCTTAACACTGGGCTCTGTACTGGATGGCCTGAAAATAAACGCAACTAGCAGCTAAAGAAGGGAACCACGAAAAAGAACAGAAAAAGAAAGCTTTAAAAGAAAAATGAAGAGAAGCATTGGAGGATGGGAGCGAAATGCACGGACATAGCGCACACTGGGTAACACAAACTAGCTCACTGGTTGACACCCGGCCAATGTAGTAAAGAAGTCGCTGGTAACACTCCAATTTATACTGGGTTAAAAAGAAACGATTTATCTTTTCAACTAAAAGTATGTACCTCCGTGACAACACCCCCCCAACCAAAGAGGCCTGTGCCACTGAGGCACAGCCTGTCACAGCCTCCAATACGTTCTGTACACCTTTACACTCGTGTAGACTTTCCTCACTCCGGCACAATGCTAGATTTTTCCTGAACTTTGACTCGTTACTCCATAGGGCTGAGGTAATCAGCCTTCATCATCATCATCATCTTGATTGTCATCATCATCTTCATAGTCATGTGTGTGCCATGTCCTGAGGCACCGTGTTGGCTGGCTTCATCTGCCGCTTGAATTCCTCTGCCTGCATCGATGACGTTCAGGGTCTTGAAGCACTGTGTGTAGAGCTCCAACCCTGGCATGGAAGACCAGCTCAGTGTTGACACCCTCTCTCTCAGCACCTTCTTCACATCAGTGATCATCTTGGTCTGAAAGCTGTGAACCTGTTGCTCCAAGGCGTGCTGACTGCGAGAAGCTTCTGCACTGGCCCTCTGTAGGTCTGATTCCACCGCACAATTTGCTGTCTGTTCTGTGGCGTCTCCATCTTGATGTGTTCCAGTTTCCTCTTCTGCACTGCTTCCTTGCACTGGGCATTGAAGTTCCCTTCAAGTCATTCTTGGTCTCTTCGCACAACAGTCCGTAGCCACTGGGATTACACACCACTTTCTTTCATAGTCGATTCACCAGAGCATCCCTGTAATCTGGAACAGCTGAGAGACTTTCAGCAAAATGGGTCATGCCTTTGCGTAGAGAAGGGTTCCATTTCTCAAGTTCTGCGTTTTTCTGCTATCTCCCTACATACGTGGTCACCTTTGTCACGGGGACGTCCTGTTTTACGTGTGAAGGAGACAGAGCTGTCACACAACTGGCCCAGGTGTCGCTCTATGGCTGTGAAGCGGTCCTGGTTGGTCTTGATTCTCTCACTCGCTCTCATTTCAGCGCCTGTTTGACTCACTTTGCGTCGGTTCCTTCGCTTAATTAGCAATGGCTTTCTACTCCTCAAGGGTGCGGAAACCGCCGATGTCAACAACGCCACACGCATGCTGGTGTTCGAGCCCTTCGGAGTAGTTCACTGGCAAACATCGTAGCTGCGACTGTGCCCTTTGATGTTCCTCGCCACTCCTGGCCAATGAAAGTCCTGCTGGATTCTCTCCAGGGTCGGACGTGTCCCCAAATGTCTTGCCATAGAGTATCATGGCTTAGGCGCATGACAGTACTGCCGAGAGCTTCTGGTACGACTAGCTGAGTGGCAGATGAAGTGGGCGATTTGTGCATCTCACAAAAACGCCTGTGTATCAGCGGGACTTTGCGCTCTCACAAACCCATGTGTGAGGGATGGATCCTTTGTTGAGTCAGGGACTTCAGGAGGGGGTGAGACAGGGGCTCTCAAGGCCTCTTTTTCTCTCTCTCTGTGCTTGGGAGCGCGTGGTGGCGGCCACAAACACCTCGGTTGGCAACTCTGATGATACCTCCCGGCGTTGACCGTCCCCAAAGCACACTGAATTGCCTGTCAGTAGGGAATATGCAGAACGCTGAAGGGCGACTGCCCATACCTTACCTTTAAAGTATGGCGTTGAGACGTCTACCAGTACTGTAGATCGAGTTGCCCTGAAGGATGATTCAATCACTGACACTTGGCACTCTTCCCCTCGAGGCGCCTCACTAGGGACTAGCTGTTCGTGATGAAGATCGCTGGAGCTCCGGTGCCCCTAATAGCCTCTACTTTCTTGCCACACACCACCGACGTGAAGGTAGGATATGATGGGGTCGTGACCTTGTTCTCTACAAATGCAACCCTAACGTACGAATCGCCGGGTCTTGTTCTGTCCTTACTCTTGGGACAATCCCGAACTAAATGTCCCTCTTCCCCACAGAGGAAGCAAACCTTGGGCTAGGCTCTGACGTTCCTGGAATTGCTTGGGACATCGCTTTTGGAGGGTGACGACGGTTTGAAGTCACGTGACTCCCGATCGGCGGGTTTCCTACTTGTTCCTGGGGTAGGCATTCGATAGTGGTGCCGCGCATCTGCGAAGGTTTCGGCTATCTCGATTGCCCTGGTGAATATCTTGGTTTTTCCTCACCCAACTTAAACTGTAGTTCCTGCGATACAGAGTTCATAAGTTGCTCCAGGAGGAAACAATCCATTTCCATTTCTGAGGCTTCAACCCAGTATTCCATAGTGCGCCGGACGCGTTCCCCGAACTGGTAAAAAATCTCCTCTGAAGGTTTCCTCATCGTGCGAAACTGCTTTCTGTAGGACTCAGAAGTCATGTGCAGTCTCCGGCTCCGGCGAAGAGCCGCTTTTAACTCCGTATAGGAAGCTCCGGGTGGGATATCAACAAACGCCTCCTTGGCCTTCCCCGTCAGGCTGCTGATGATGAGGTAGGGCCTTCCTCTGGTCGGTCAGCTGGTACGCAGCGGCTACCGCCTCAAAAATGCTCACTGTATGTGTCTTTGTTGCCGCTAGCACTATACACTGGCATGTGTAGCATGGGTGGAGCCACCGGAATATCCACGCCCTGATGAAGATCCGTTATTTCCCGACGAACAGAGCCATGCTCGGAAGCGACCACAGACTGTGCCTCCTCTCGTTCGGCAGCAACCAACTGTTGAACTAGTTCGGCCCGGAGTCTGTCTCGTTCCTCCGCCAGACGAGCCTCAAAGTCCAACTCTTTCTGTTTCTGTGCCTCTCTTTCCAACTGTTCTCTCTTCTCTTTCGACTCTCGCTCCAGTCTCCTTTCCTCCATCTCATCTCTCCATCGCCGTTTCCTTCTCCTCTCTCTTCTCTCCTCCATCGCCGTTCCTTCTCCTCCCTCTCCAATCTCTTCTCCTCCATTTCCAATTTCCACCGTCTCTCTTCTTTGGCTTCTCTCTCCTCCTTTTCCAGTCTCCTCTCCTCTCTCTCTTCTCTCTCTTGCCCTTTCTTCCCTCTCAATCCTCATCACCAAGATGGGATCCATGGGCGCTGGTCCGGGAGGATGAGGCATAGGCAAAGGCCGCAAGCGGAAATCGTCTCGAGGATAAGGCATCGGGGCGAAGTCCCGAGACGGGGTAGGTAGAGGTCGCCTTGGAGGAGAAGGTGACCGGGAGGGGTCATCTCCGGTATCGTGGTAGAAGTTGCGGTGGCCGGAGGACGAGTCCCACCAGAAGAAAACACGACCTGGGTAGTAGGGCCAGTCGTCGCCTGAGTCATGGGGCTTCCCATCCCCGGTAGGATCCCTGTACCACGAGTCTGAGAACGGGTGATCCGGCGCCCGTCGTCTAAGTGTTCCATTGTTTAACACACACTGCACGACACACGAAATCACCGAATCACAGAGTGATGCACAGAATTTACACAGCCACGTAGAACCCTGACGAACGACATCCCACGAAGTCCCCCCCACGTGTGTGTTCGCTTCGCACTCAGTACTACAGTCAAGTACTCCGAAGGTTACAAAATACTTGAACCCACAAGTCAACAGTATAGGACGACACTAAGTGGATATAAACCCAAGATGCTGTAAACAGTCGCTAAGTTTGAACAAACTAACCCTAATTTCCAAAGGGAAGAAACGCACCATCTTAAATCAGTGAGTCACATAGGGATAACACCAACACGACTGTTAACCCACGCTCACCGAGAACGACAACACTCACTGAAAGATACTGAATGAAAAATAACACTGGGATTTGATGCAAGTCAAACACGCATGGATAACCCTAAAAAAAAAACGCCACGAGGAAGTACTTCCATTCAACGAACCAAGAGTGGCCAACCAATAATATTTCCTCTGAATTCCAAGTTCCTCCAAGTCAGAACCCAAAAGTTCAAGTCCCAGAACGTGAACTAAAACTGAGTAAGCTCACAACGTATCAGCAACTCCAATCCGCTGATTGCAGCTATATTCCCACAAGAAGGAAATACAGAGTAGTAAGGTTCCACAAGTGTAACTCTATGACTATGGGTAGTCAACAACTGTAACAATATCCCCAAAACAGGGAAAGAGAAATGACAAAGTCCTACAAGTATGACTTTTCGACTAAGTGTAGTCAACACCAACAAATCTCCAACCGTATGCTACAGTCTAAGGTATGTCTCACAAGACAAAGGGAAGAAAAGCAAAGTCAACAATGTATGACTTTATGACTAAGTGTAGTCAATCCCCAAAACTGTTCAAACTCGAAGAGAAAGAATGCTTCCACCAACTAAATTACGCAAAGAATACTGCCACACTAAGTTAGCCCCAACTAACTGAATCGCTTAACCCTGGCTAAGCTTCAATACGTAAAGCAAACTAACTTCTTCCACCAATGAACACCGAGTATGCAAATCCAATAACCAGCTAAGAGCTTGAGTTATTTCCCCTGACGTCCAACGATGGAGATACCCAGTTATGTTTTTTAACACTTAAGAGCGTTGAGAACAGTAATCTTCAAAAACCGTTGGCCAGAAAACGTGGTCCGAGCTCAATAGTTTCTTTACCTCTATGGAAAACAATGTCCAAACATGAACTAATTTCCGACACGACGTGGAATTAACCAACAAATTGACAAAGCAAAAGCTTATTACCACTGTATAACAACTGCCTTCGAGCACAGGCGTTCCAAGAAACCAAAACAAGTTACCTCACCTGGGTAACAAACTTATATTCAGATCAAATGTTGATTTCTTAAAATAAAATTTCAAAGACGTTTACCCAGCAAACAGGCCAAAGAAATCACAAACCTAAACAACTGGAATTTACAATTCAACGCGCTACTACAACCAGCAACCAATTCATCCATCCAGAGAAAAAACACTAAACAATCCACAAACGCGCATAAGGCAGGGGCGGACAATGTGATTTTAAACGACCCGTACCGCGAAGTCAAACAGCTCCCCTAAACTCTGCCGGCGACTGACGTAAACACGGAAGTACACATGCACCAACACGGTCACTGGGGCACCGGTGTAACAGCCCATTCTTACCCCCCCCCCCCCCCCCCCACCCCTTGGAACTTACCCCGGGGTAAGTCTGGGCTAGCCTGCCTTTACCCCCGGGTCATTCCGGGACTAGCTGGAACTTACCCCCCCCCCCCCCCCCCGGGTCATCTACATTGTACAAGGTACACAGGCACTCAGGAGACACTAAGTAGCTGTGAAAATAGTTAAAATCTCTGATATACGTTAAAGTGACCAATGGTCAGTGACACTGACCACCGGTTGTCTGCATTGCACAAGGTATACAAACACTCATGACATTGATTAACTGTAATATAGTCGAAATACATGACATGTCATAGTGACCAGTGGTAAGCGGCACTGACTACCAGTCGTCTGCATTGTACAAGGTACAAAGGTACTCGGGAGACTAATTAGCTGTAAAATAGTTAAAATCTCCGATTTACGTCATAATGAACAGTAGTCAGTGGCACTGACCACAAGTAATCTACATTGTACAAGGTACGCAAGCACTCGGGAAAACAATAATTGGCTGTTAAATAGTTTAAAATCTCCTATTTACGTCATAATGACCCCGGGGGTAAAAACAGGTTAGCCCAGACTTACCCCGGGGTTAAGTTCCAGAGGGGCGTACGAACGGGCTGTTACACCGGGACAGAACCGAATCGATCAAAACAGGGTGGCCCGATGAGCGCGCCGAAATCCCGTGCTGCACTATCTAGTTCGAAGGCGTGAACCACGTGCTAAAAATCACTGCTCTGTAACTGAATGAGGAACGGATGAGAGGGGAGGGGGCGACAGAAAAAGGCGCAAGTGGTTCTTTGGAAAGACATTTAAGTGTATCCGCAGACGCTACACTCAAATTCTCAACACACGACTGATAAATTTATTGTTCCAATCACCACAGTCACACAAATTAGTGTATTAGTGTCGAACAGTTAAGAAAGACCTAACATGAGCAGCTAGATAGGAAAGCAAATAAACTGCTTGTATGTGCGCTAGACAGAAGAGGAAAGCCTATCAACTTAGGGCTGATCCCCTTGGACTAAACAACACGGATCCTACAACCTAGTGTGTAATAACAATGAAATAACACACACCACCAAGATTAAATAGTCTTTCCTTTTTTTTGTGAAGTAGACTATGTAAGAATGATTTTCGCGTAAACACGGTATCGGAACTAAGAAAGTGTCAAAGTTTGCTCTGTAAACAAAGCACCAAATCCTTGGCCATCCTGCCTACACTTACCTTACTACCACAGTCGGCGTCTTGGGTACAGGCAAAAGCAGACCAAAATCCTAAATCAGCACAAGCACTGATATCGACGACTCTGCACAAGCAAGACCTATTGATCTAAGTTCAAAACCCCTTCTATCTCCACCCAAGTACCTATTCTAACTAAGGTTATGAGAAAAGGGCGAACGGAATTCTAGAAACAATCGCCGGCGGTACTAGACAAAACAAGACAAACACGGAGACGAACGCAGAACGGAAGCGCCGAAGCTCCGACCACGGAGCGCGGAACTCTACTGCCGACAGCATCCCCAAAACCGGTCCGCTCCAATGGGTTCCCTACTGACTCC
The DNA here is from genome assembly GCA_016801955.1 of Conus betulinus. Taxonomy (NCBI): domain Eukaryota; kingdom Metazoa; phylum Mollusca; class Gastropoda; order Neogastropoda; family Conidae; genus Conus; species Conus betulinus. The sequence goes on from JADBJO010000019.1 coordinate 1,039,206, forward strand.
AGAAACCCACCCACCCAACCAACCACCCGTTAAATACCCGTATAGAAAGATAGACAGGTCTCTCAAGAGTCGGGCGGTAGTGAGTCCAGAATGTCGCTTTTATACTACCACATACACATACCTGTACCCCGCATCTCCACCATAATTGTCAATCGGGAGTACACCTGACAGGGGGGTTCTTATAGGTAAAGTGCAGTGGCAGAAACGGAGCGAACACAAACCCTCACCACCACCAGACCACAAGAGGAGGAAATTTCAACAAAACTTTTGTTTACAATACAACCATTCACTCGCACTAGCACTCCAGACGGGGGAAGGACTTTAACAAAGAAGAGAGAAGATAGCCGAGAGAGAGAAGAGGGGAAGGAGAAGGCACTACCCAGAACTAGCTGTCTTAGGGACAAAGTGAATTGAAAAGAACAAGGAAAAAAACCCCAAATACCCCAGGATCCCGCTACTATCCCAACCTAACCCGCTACAAGGACATTCAGCAGAATGACGGAAGAAAGGTAGTTCTAGAAACAATGCTACATCCAACAGGACCTTCACAGCGAGAATTAAACAAAAAGCGAATCACTGACAGACTTAAAACACACACACACGCCAGACCCACATTCATACCACACGAAACGGTAAACTTAACTCAAGAGTCTATGATTGTGGCTCGCAGAGGGAGGTGGATTCTGTAGAGAGGTGAAGGACGTTGTTGGCTGGTCTCCCGGTCAGAGGTGAAGCAGGTGTCCCCCAGAGAAGGAGACGAAGAGTTCACCACACCGCCAGTTCACAGGTCTGAACGAAGGCTGGTGCCGGGGCGAAGGTTGACTGCAGGGTTCGCAGATGCTGGTCGCCCAGCCAGCCCAAGAACGGAGGCTGCAGCTAAAAAAAAAAATGGGCGAAAAATCCCGCCCTACGGCGGAGATCAGTCTCCAACAAGAAATCACCGCCCTACAGTCCTTGTGGCAGTCAATGTGGGGCAACGTTGTGTGTCTGGCAGTGCGTCGCAGTATCAAAGGTCACAATATATAATAAGGTCAACAAAGCGGTTTTTGTCACTACAGAAAGGACAAATAAACTAGAATAATTCTTTCCCTTTTAGTTGACCTCTACTAAGGACACTTTCCTTAGTCAATAAATACAGTTAAAGTCCATCCACACTTCTGTCACACAAACATATAGAACACCGGTGGTAGGGCCCTATATGCCATGGGCCCTATACGCCACAGGCCCTATATGCCACAGGCCCTATATGCCACAGGCCCGGTATGCCACAGGCCCGGTATGCCACAGACCTTATAAGCCAGTGGTCAAGCAATGGTCAGACTGGCCATTGGTCAAGCAATGTCAAATTTGACCAGTGGTCACACCATAGTCAAATTGTTGTCAAGCCATGACTGATGCGTGGTCAATTCCAGTCAGTTTAACATTTGCTTGACCACTGGTCAGTGTGACTTTTGCTTGACCACTGGCATATAAGGTCTGTGGCATTTGGCCTGTGGCTATAGGGCCACTGGCGCGGATTAAAAATCCCTTTGTGGCATATAGGGCCTGTGGCATATAGGGCCTTCTCGCAGATTAAAAAAATCCCTTTGTGGCATATAGAGCCTGTGGCATATAGGGCCCGTGGCATATTGGGTGCCTCCCCAACACGGGACATCAGAGAACGGAACCAAATGTAGGGGCGATACAGCGAGAGTTCCTCGCGCCACGGCCTAAATGTTTAGCCGTCCGCACGCTCATGCGTTCCACGATCCGTCCCGTGCCTATGAAGCGAAAAGGAAAAAATGAAACTAACATCTGATATCCTATCCAGCCAGTCACATATTGAACGAAAGAAAGTATCCATCACATAATTCAAGTCTGATACGACCTTCAGAAAAGAGACCTTTAGAAATAAGTATTGACTCAACCCGAGTAAACACACACACACACACACACACACACACACACACACACACACACACACACACACACACACACAAACCACACAATTAGCTTCCATTGACCGAAATGAAGGAATGTTATATATATAGTTAGACATTTTCAACTTGGTCCGAAGTGACAGACAGAACTCTAGCCGCTAAGGACGGAAAACGCAATTAAAGATCATGCGTTTTTCTACAAGGACAGGGTGTATATCCCAACACCAGATTTTCATACTTGCCCCCCGCTTTGGAGCAGTTACACACAGAATAGGTATACCTGAGCCAACACACACATGTAGAGAAGAAGAAAAACCTCTCAACCGCTGGAAAGGCTAGAAAACCAAAATGAAGCAATACGCTGTCCCAAACAGAACATATAGTTACCAGAATGGCGGGTGGGCGAGGTGAAGAATGTCCACTTCCCGGTCCAATGAAGTGGAAGCCAAAACCGTGACGGTCCACACTGAAGTGACTCCAGGTCAGGGACGACCTAAGGTGCTTCTTCCAGCTGGCAGGGATAGGGATCCCAGGGGTGACGAGTGGAATACTTTCCAACCCACTGAAGGGTGAAAGCCTCTTCCACACAACCCCCACGCCGATATGGATTCAGACAAGAAGGGTCCAGCTGGCAGAGACAGAGATCTCTTCGACTCGGAAGGTTCGTAAGCGAGTGCCACACCACTAGCCTAACCAAGCTGGCAACAGGTAAAACCGCTCACCTGTGGCACCTGACACACAGCTGATGCACCACGTGAAAAGCGGTAAGCATAAGGATTTATGCTTAACACAGGGCTCTGTACTGGATGGCCTAAAAAAAAAAAAAATAAAAAAAAAAAAAAACGCAACTAGCAGTTAAAGAAGGGAACCACGAAAAAGAACAGAAAAAGAAAGCTTTTAAAAGAAAAATGAAGAGAAGTATTGGAGGATGGGAGCAAAATGCACGGACGTAGCACACACCCAGGGTAACAAAAATAGCTCACTGGTCGACACCCGGCCAATGTAGTAAAGAAGTCACTGGTAACACTCCCATTTATACTGGGTTTAAAAAGAAACGATTTATCTTTTCAAATAAAAGTAATGTACGTCCATGACACATTGGTCCTGACTGCATTTCCCGAAAAGTCATGAAACTACGAACCGCGGTTCTGTGTATGAACGCACGCATAAAATCTTTGTTCACACGTAAAATCCCATCACCAACTTTCGGAAGAGAAGGCAAGTTTGGCCGTTGGTACGGACGACACGTATATACATAGCGTGGACCTTCCGTGGATAACAAATGAAAGAATGGCTAAATGACAGATATAACGAATGAACGAAACGAAAAACGAGTGAGTGCAGTGCCAGCAGGCAGCTCTTCAGTGGCCTTCACCAGGTAGGTAGCCTAATGTGTAAACGAGGGTGTGGATCGCAAAGCACTTAGAGCTCGGTCTCTAACTGTGATTAGGCGCTGTATGGATACTCTAATTATAATAGTAACAACAACCACAACAAGAAGAACAACAATAACAACAACAACCACCACCACAACAACAACAACAACAAAACGAAAAGAAAAGAAACGAGCCGCCCACCCCATCTGCTCCTTCTTTGATGGCGTATCCGAGCTAACACAATGTCAGGAGCCTCTATTGAGGCACACACACACACACACACACACACACACACACACACACACACACACACACACGCTCACTCACACCCTTCCCCTCCTCCTTCACCTCCTTCTCCTCGTACCCTCCACCCCCATCCCCCCATCCAACCATCCATGCAGTCCCCACGCGTCCTCGCCACCTTCTCATCTTCTACCCCCTCCTCTCACCTATCACAAAAACACAACAACAAAAAAAAAAAAAAAAAACTCTCTTCTGACTTCTGTCCCCCCATATGAGATACCCCCACCCACCCATCCAACCCCACACCCCCACTTTCCTGACAGTAAAAAAAAAAAAAAAAGGGCGAAAATAAATAACTCCCCGCACTTTCTCAATTTCACGCGACACAACAGCGAAGCACACCACCATCCCTTTCATCAATGCACAAAGAAAAACATCAAACATATTTCTCAAGCTCCTAACTCCAATTCACGACTCTGTATTTTATGGCCTCCCTCTCCCAACCCCAACTCATCCTAACCCTCCTAGCTATCCCGCCCCACCCCCACCCCTCTTTTTTTTTTTAACCGACTTTACTCTCCTTCTTTCCTGTCTACCTCCCAAGCTCCTGCCCCCTTTCTGTTTTATGAAACGGTGCTCAGCAGACGCCCAAAGTCCCCCAGCATCTCACGCAGGGATGAGAAAAATGATCCTCGTTTTTAGCAACTGTCCACAAAATTGCAAACACTCCCCGCTTTTTATTTCGTCATACTCCCGCAAACAACCGTCACCATATCGAATCGTCGTTGAATCTCCAATGCTCTCTAAGTGCCTTCCCTGCGTACTCGCGGGGGAGGAAAACGTAAAAGTACGTAGTTGTGAGTCAGCGAAGCAAGGCATCCAAGTCAGGGACTTAACGCTTGCTTCAGTTCTCGTCGGAAGATCAAAGCGCGGGAGGACAGTCAGGCGGTAAAGCCGCTCGTCATAAAACAAGTTCGACAGAACGTGTGTGGCGGCCTTTAGAGGGCTGAGGTGGCTAACGAAGCTGAAGATGTCCCGTGGTTCGTCCGTTTGGAGTTGATACCCCCTGGGATAGGGCCCTGGGTCGTGCGGCCGGCCCGGGAGTCTTTAAAGAGGTTTTGATGGGTGTGGGTGGGTGAGATGGGGAAAGGGGTGGAGGGGCAGGGGATGAAACTCCGCCCAGCCTCTCTCTCTCTCTCTCTCTCTGTTTGTCTTTTTGTCTCTGTCTCTGTCTTTTTGTCTCTGTCTGTCTGTCTTCTTTTGTAGTCATTACTGTTTTTCCCTTTTTGACTTACAAATTGCCATTTAAGATTTGCCCTCACATCTACATATGCCACTCTCTCTCTCTCTCTCTCTCTCTCTCTCTCTCTCTCTCTCTCTCTCTCTCTCTCTCTCTCTCTCTCTCTCTCTTTTTTTGTATTCATTTGTTTATTTCACTGTTGATGCCAGTACTTGTTTCTTCGTGGTGGTGGTGGTGGTGGTTCTTTGATTGTTTGATTTGTTTGTTTGTCTAACCATGTTTTCATGCATACGTTGTAGGTGGTTCTTTGATTGTTTGATTTTAGTCGTTTGTTGGTTTAATCATACTTTCATGCATACGTTGTATCATTTTCTTCTAGTATAGTAGAACAGTAACGGTAAATGAGAAAATGGTGTACTTAGTGAATACTTTTACCATTGTAAAACAGAATTTCTCTCTCTCTCTCTCTCTCTCTCTCTCTCTCTCTCTCTCTCTCTCTCTCTCTCTCTCTGTGTGTGTGTGTGTGTGTGTGGTGTGTGTGTGTGTTGTGTGTGTGTGTGTGTGTGTGTACAAGTAGAAACTTGGCGTGAAATAATTCAATGCTCTTAAATCACACCAAACCGGAGTGTATGGTCATAACCACACGAGAGAAAAATATCCCGAAGTTCAATTCCTCTCAATTTATTTGTCAAAGGACTGCAAGAAATTTCAAATCAGTGAACGTAGACATTCAAGACTAATTGTAGACAACCATATCCGGTGGGAGACTCGCATTAACTATTCGAGCAAAATTATCTTCGAAAATGAATACACCCAGGATAGTCTAGGATACTTCATCCGTAATAATTCACGTAAAATGTGCTACGATGCATGTGTGAAATTTATACTGATTAAGCTTCTACAGTGTGGAATGACCTTGGTCACACACACACACACACACACACACACACACATATATATATATATATATATATATATATATATATATATATATATATATATATATATGGAAAAATTAGACTTCTCGTACCGGAGAGTAGTCAAGTCAAACCCGATGTACCTGATCCCCACCAGTCGACAGAACGACAGATGGAACAGTCCGTTTGAAAGTCAGGTGACTTCAGGCGGAAATGAAAAAACAAATTTCGGAGAAAGATTACTGTTCCCCCGAACGAACGAGACGAACAGGACTTGTTTCAAGCTCTTTGGTCTTCTTCAGGTAAGACAAACAACATTCAGGACAATTGAAAACGAAGAATCAGCAAACGCCTTTCTCCTCAAGCTGGGCGCTAAAATGGATGAGTCTACTCTCTCTCTCTCTCTCTCTTACACCACAAGTGTTCCAAAGTATGCTTCAAGATCTGTTTTGCACGAATATAATATGTTAAACTATACAAATAAATATTTGCGCTCAGTTTCAAAAACAAAAGAGAAACAAATATCACCTTACATTCGGCAAAGATTTGGTCATTTAACGCCATTTCTGCTAAGCAGGGTTGTGGGTATGGGTAAAAAAAAAACAAACGTACTTCTAAACGTAGAACTAAGACAGACCACAGCTACAGAGTAGAGAAAAACCTCGCGGATTTTACGTCAAAATATTACGTCACGTTGATGATGCGCGTTCTCATTACGAAGATGACCAGTTGGTGAAGAAAACAAAAGATGAACTGAGCTGACAGCGAAGTGTCTGACAGAGTGAGACCTCTTCAACTAGAGAGGCGTACAGCGGGTCACTGAGTAAACGGGGCGTGACAACAGCTATAAGCATGGTCAGCATAATTAAGACTGCCATTGTTGGGGCAAGGTTATCATATTATATATATATATTATGAAACTTAGACTTCTCGTACCGGCGAGTAGTCGATCAACTCGATGTACCTGACCCCACCATCCGACCGAACGGAAGGAAGTTCAGTCCCGGGGGAAAGCCAGGACTTCAGCGGAAATGCAACAAATTTCGTGAGAAAGATTACTGTTCCCCCGGGGGACGAGTCAGAACAGGACGCGTTTTGGGGGGGGGTGGGGGGGGGGTAAACGAACACATTCAGGGGGACACACGCTTTTCTCCTCAAGGGGGGGGCTAAAATGGAGGATCTACTCTCTCTCTGGTTAGACCACGGGGGGGAAAGTATGCTTCAGATCTGGGGGGGGGGGGGGGGGTTAACATCAAATAACTAATTGCGCTCAGTTTGGGGGTGGGGGGGGGGGGGGTACACTTCGGGCAAAGATTTGGCGGGGGGGGGGTGTCTGCTAAGCAGGGGTGTGGGTCTGGGGGGGGGGGGGGGGGGAGGGGGGGGGGGGGGGGGGGTACAGAGTAAGAGAAAAACCTCGCGGGGGTGGGGGGGGGGGGGGGGGGGGGGGGTGGGGGGGGGGGGGGGGTACGAAGAGGACTGGGTGAGGTCAAAGATGAACTGAGAAAGGAACTGTAGTTTTACCTTTTTTTTTAACTAGAGCGGCGTAACAGCTGTCACAGTTAGGGAGGGTGACAACAAGGGGAGATGTCAGCAAAGTGAAGATTGTTACAGACGGTTTAAGTTGCAACAGTCCCGTTGGACTTGCGGAAAGGATAGAAGCCATAAACTGGGTCGAGGTATAGGGGGGGGGGGAGATGGGGAGGGAAGGTTTTTTTAAAAGTCGCCTGCTGTTTCTAGCGTCTTGTTCGTGGAATTGTGGAGGAAATTAAGCGGTTTACATATCTCATTCCTCTCCTCTCTCTCGCGAGGTCCCTCTCCCTCCTGGGGAGAGAAAGTTTTTAAAAGGTCACCTCCTGTTCCTAACGAAGTCCTTCGTTCGTGTAATTGTCTCTCTCTCTCTCTCCTCTCTCTCCTCCCGTGACATCTCTTCTCTCTCACCCTCATCCACTCTCTCGCTCTTGCATCTCCTTGCTGTGGCTGTCATTTGCTGTTGCATGTATTCATCACATGTTAGTCAAATGCGCAAATCGCCTCTCTTTCATCTCCATCCAAAGGTGTCAGTTTTTCTATTACATGTAACAAGATTGCGGAACATCGATGTGTCGCTTGGCTTTTTGGTTTGTTTTGTTGCTTTTAGTTTTCCTTTTCTTTCTTTCTTTCAATGATGTATGTGTGTGTGGTGAATTATGCACACACACACACACACACACACACACACACACACACACACCACACACGCACATGCACACACACGCGCGCGCGCGCACGTGCGCGCATGCGCTCGCTCTCACACATGCACACACAGAGACGCGCGCACGCGCGCGCGCGCGTGTGTGTGTGTGTGTGTGTGTGAGTGAGTATGTGTGTGCGTGAGAGTGAGTGAGTGAGTGTGTGTGGTGTGTGTGTGTGTGGGTGTGTGTGTGTGTGTGTGTGTGTGTGTGTGTTCCCCGCGCGCGCGCGCGCGCTCACGCGCGTATATATGTGTGATTGCAAAAAACAAATAAGCTATTGACAGCTAACAGACCCGTGTCACTCCGACTCTACCCCCTCTCTCTAGCCCCACCCCCACACCAACAACACCACCACATCCTTCACCAGCCCCCTCCCCTCAACCCCCCCACACACCCCATACTTCCCCCTTCCATCTCTGTATGTACCTTACGCAGTGCTTGGGGTGATGGTCACTCGGGAAGGTCATGTCGGGGACGTGGACTACCGGACCTGGGGTCTATGAAGAACTTGTAAGTTAGAGGTCAGATGTGCCTAGCCCTCATGCGCTTTCACTTTGTGCTTCCTTCTTTAAGACTGTTGCGCGTCCTTCTGTCTGTCTGTCTGTCTTTCTTTCTCTCCTCCTCCTTCTTCTCTCTCCTCTCTCTCTCTCGCCGCTCATTCCGACACCCCGTCCACCAGCCACAGCCCGGTCGGCCCCGCCGCAGCCCCAGCACCGGCAATCCACAGGAAGCAGTCTATGTCAAGTCGTCAAGAGGCAACCCACCGGAGGAGACACTGCACTGCTGCCGAGTCACTTCAGTGGTGTTCAGTGGCGCCTGTTCTGATCTAACATACGCAGGACACCACCTACTAAGCCCCACTACTGACGACAATAATTGCTTAGTCGCGGAGCCGGCGTGAGTGAGCTCTCCCTCCGGAGGGCGCCACCACGTCCGTCCAACGACAGCCCCCATGGACTCGCCGATACCGGTGACCCCGACGGAACCAAACCAAGGCCACAGACGTGGAGAGGACATCGAAATTGAAGTCACCATGAGAGCAGGGCATGAAGGGCCACAGAATTTGAGACATTTTTTTTATGCTGATCGATCGATGAGAATGGAGGATGATTAAGATGATGCTACGGATTTCCATTTCGGTCTGAGACTACATGACAGGGCTGTACTCTACGCTTCCGTTCATAATATATCCCGGCGTCAACCAGGCCCGAGAGATACAGGCACCTGCAGTGTTGGTAAGGAAATTTGAGCAACACTCTCAGAAACGCATCCATTAAGTGGATGAAACTTGACTGTGTGGTCCCAGTCTTCCAAACTGAGCCCGCAGCAAACTCAACTCTGGGTAGGAGCCGGTCGGGGCAGAAAAAACCCACATGACTCTGATGGGATTCGCCCATGACCTCCCATCCGGGAGGAGTCCGCGACGCTAACCACTTCGCCACGGCGGCTGGCAAGATACCACTTTTCTTTTTCGGGCCGCTCCAGACCTACATCAGAACTGCAGCGCTGATGCTGGCATTATTCCGGGCTGTGACGAACTATTCCGGGCCGTTTTACGGTCCTTCTTCTGACATGGGTCACTCTAAGCCACTACTGGGCCGCATTCGCTTCCCACGTTGCAGATGAATTTTTGCTGTTCAGAGAATGATTGTAAAACGTGAAACAGCGAGCGTGCCATGCCGTGCCATTCCTGGCCGTGCGATGCCGTGATTCGCCATGCCATACCATGCCAAGCTATGCTTTGCCATGCTATGCTATGCTATGCTTTGCTATGCCATGCCAAAACGTGCCAAGCAATACCGGGCGAAAATGGCCTCTGTGTTGAAGGTACGTATTTCTGATGCAAGCATCTGTCTCTGAAGACAGTGTGTGTCCCTGGGATAGCATTTTTTGTCTCGAGAAGGCATGTGTCTTTTATGAAGGTGTGTGTTTCTGAAAAACAGATTTTTTTTTTTTTGAAACTTAATTACAATCATCAGCAGAGGGCACGTTTCACAGAAAGGGTATTAATGTCTAGAGAAGGCATGTGTCTCTGGTGGAGAAGGTGCTGTCTCCGCTGAAGGAATGTGTCTCTGGAGGAGGTATTGTCTCCGAAGAAGGCACGTGTCTTTCAAGACGGTGCGCGTCTCTGTAGAAGTGGTGTCCTTGTAGAAAAGGTATGTTTTCTGGAGATGACAAGGGTTTCTGAGTAAGGTATTTGTCTTTGGAGGGAGTATGTGTCCCTTAGAAAGGCGTGTGTGCCTGAAGAAGGTACGTCCATCTTGGGATGGTACACGTCTCTGGACAAGATGTGTGTCTATGGAGCCAAGATTTCTCCGAGAAACGTGTGTGTCTATGAAGAGGGCGTGCTTCTCTGAAGACGGCGTGATTATCTGAAGAAGGCACGTGCATCCTAAGAGGGTGTTGCGTCCCTGCAGAAGGTATGTATCTCTGGAGAAGGCGGGTCTCTGGAAAAGGAATGTCTGATAAAAAAAAAGGAGCTTGTCTCTGGGAAAGATATGTGTCTTTGGAGAAACGTTCTCTGAAGAAAGTGGTTTATTTCTGACTTTGGAGAAACGTTCTCTGAAGAAAGTGGTTTATTTCTGACTTTTATAATCATAGACCAGCCGCCCACGCAGATCCATTTCAGGGCGCTCAGTACGCAGGAGAATCAAGTCCCTATCCTGCAAAGAAGCAAACTACAAAAAGCGAAAAATCTCCATACAAACAACAAAGACACAATCAGCCAACAGCATAACAGCTAAACCTAGACTTCTTTAAGGTGGATAAAACGAGGCCATGTTGAGAGCGCAAAAACTTTTCACTGAATTTCTCACTCCCAGACTGACAGAAAAGGCAAAACAACAATAAACTGGTGATAAACATTGAATTCTGAAGGGTAAAAAAAAAAATGACGTTTCGGCAAATAGACACTTCAGAAAAGACATTCAGTGTTCACACCAAAGCACATTTTTAAGACCCAGGCTGGGGGCCGGAATAGCTCAGTGGTAGAGCACCGGACTCGTGATCTTAGTGATCCTAGGGTTGTGGGTTCGAATCTCCGCCGGGCCGTTTCGGTATAGGGAGATTTTTCCTCGGAGTTAACATTGGGTTCTGACTCCATTCCCATACAGTAATTCGAATGAGACTAGAAACCGAGGTTCAGTGTGTGACTGCACGCATAATATCTTGCACACACGTAAAATCCCATCACTAACTTTCGGAAGAGAAGGCCAGTTTGGCCGTTGGTATGGGTGACACGTCACACATAGCATGCACCTTCTAGCATGCACCGAAGTTGACGTATGGCTGCTTTACTGGCGGGGGTAAAAAAAACAAAACAAAACAAAAAAACGGTCATACACACAAAAATCCACTCCCTTTGTTGAATAGATGGGATTAATACTTGCCTATCGATACAGGGGGTATCCGCAGGAGTGTCGGCCTGCGTACGCGGGAAAAAAAGAAGATGTAGGCGCCTGAGTACAATCACAATAAAAAGTTGATGTGAATTACGACAAGGGGATAAAGTAGAAGAAAAGGACTGAAGAGCGTGAAAAAAAAGAATTATCAGAACACTGGAATCCACTAAGAAGATAAGAGAAGAGCAAGAAAGAACGAAAGCGGTGGCGCGTTTCGTCCATGCAGTCTTTCTGGAATACCAATATAAAGTAGGTCTAGACTGGTCCGAGAATGTGCTGCATAGGGCTGGGGGGTGAAGTACACTCACCTCCCGCTCTGTGCAACATTGTCTCAGACAAGTGAATGAATGTTTGCTATATCTGCTGTGTATTCGTGTTTATAAGTAACGTTTACTTTTTTTTCTTCTAAATCTTCAGCTAATGATGTTAAATTATGTTGGGGGGGGGGGGGGGAAAATATAATTGCACATGAGGCACACACTCTGTCCTGAATCTCATCTTTTTCCATCTGCCACCCCCCCTCCACTCTTCCTCCTCCCCCGCCTCCTCCCTCCCCACTGGCTCCCCCACCCCCAAACCTCCACCAACCCTTTTCCCTATTTCAAGTCACTGTCTGTCTTTCTCTTTGTGTCTCTTTGTTCCTCCTCCTCCTCTTCCTCCTCCTCCCCTTCCCGCTGCTCTTCTACATCAGTCCAGCTTCTACAACAGTTAATCCCCTTCCCTTTCTCCCCCTTCTGCATACACATAAATTACTCCACCACAAAGTAACAAATGGCAAAAAGCCAAAGCCAGCAGGGGGGGGGGGGGGGGGGGGGGGGGGGGGAGAGAGAGAGAGAGAGGGAGGTGAGGTGACAGAGGATGGATGTTAATTTGAAAAAAAAAAAAAAAAAAAAAAAGAAAAGGAAGGAAGAAAGCGAGAGTGGTTCGTCTTCACTGAAGCGGCCAGGGGAGACCCATAAACTGACAATCACCCCCACACAGTTACCCCGTGTACGTCTTATCCCAAGAGCTTACCCCATCCGGAGCCCGTGGCTTTTCAACCTGCCCTCCCTCTCCCTGGGTAGGTGTGAAACTGGCCTCCGACATGGACCTTTACTCAGCATGGGGCGCCTGGTGGAGCCTTGCTTCCCTCTTTTCTTATGGAAAACAGCTCCCCGTGAGTCAAGCTGAGAGAGAGAGAGAGAGAGAGAGAGAGAGAGAGAGAGAAGAACAAAAAGAAGAAGAAGAAGAAAAAGGGAAAGCTAGAGTGTGGGTCCATTGTTGAAATGGGAGTTAGTATTTCTGCTTTATTATTGTCGGGTTCCCTCTCTGTTTCTCTGTGCATCTGTCGACACTTTACTTTCCACTCACAATCGCTGTCTGTCTGTTTGTCTGTCTGTCTGTCAGTCTGTCTGTCTACCTCTCTTTTTTCCTCGTAGCTTCTCTGATGAGGGTATAGAGAACAGACTACGAAGACGGATGTGTCGCTTCTCTTCACTTTATCGTATTCAAAATATCGTATCTTGTGTGTGAGTCTATGCTTGTGCCTCCCCCTCCCCCCCCCCCCACCTGTTCGTGTTTTCACTTACTATTAGATGTGTGTGTTTGTGTGTGTGTTGTGTGTGTGTGTGTGTGTGTGTGTGTGTGTGTGTGTGTGTGTGTGTGTGCACGTGTCCCAGGAATCAGGGCAGCCAGTCTCTTAGTTTATTTTCCTTAGAGATTTGTTCATGGAGACGACGTTTGTGAGCGTCGTACGCTTACAGCACAGCCACATCCTCACAGAAGTCCCAAATAGAGCACCTTGCGTTTATTTTGGGCTTTTTTGTCGATTGAGCACGAACATGTGTATTGTAATTAATGCACTGAGTGCGGAATCCACGAAGGAAGTATATGCAGAAAGAAAATAAGATTTATGTCATTAACCACAGTAACGTACTCTCCCTTTACCAATGAATGAATGGATACCATAGTATCGCCTGCTTTTCGCAT
>JADBJO010000019.1:1065000-1067500 GCA_016801955.1 Conus betulinus
TCCCAACAAAATCCTGGTTTGTGTTTGTTTGTTTTGTGTGTTAATTTCTGTATCTATTTTAACCTTTGGAGGAATCTCTAGCCGAAGTTCAAAAAATGATGCGTTTGGAAATCTTCTCTCGAATTTTCATCAATGACATTGGAAATGAGTTTCATTTTCAATATATATATATATATATACATACATACATATATACATATATATATATATATATATATATATATATATATATATATATATGTCTCAACCTCCAAAGAAATTCTTTGTGTGAATTTCATCTGTCTGTTCATTTTCATTCCAACATACTTTTATATGAAACATCAAGTTTTAGAAAGTCTGTATTTAGAAAACCTTTTACAAGTATAAACTTGATTATGCTAATCATGTCATCTACAACTTACACGACTTTCTCTAGAGAAATTAAAAGAAACTTGATTATGCTAATCATGCCATCTACAACTTACACGACTTTCTCTAGAAAAATTAAAAGAAACTGAAAGATAGTGTATTTTTCAGAGAGAGAGAGAGAGAGAGAGAGAGAGAGAGAGAGAGAGAGAGAAGATGAGAGAAACAGTGACAATGTTTTAATGTAAGGCCTCCTGCCTGTAAACATAGGTACACGTAAACAATGTAGTGGCTATCCAAACAGATGTACGATGGGAGTCAACTTAAATTTGCAGCAACACATATGTTCTTCCCTGTGCCTCAGTGCATATAGAATATACATAGCTACATCACGAATGACTCTGATTTCCTCACTACACAATAAATATCGGCACTTTACTCGGTTGACCAGTTAACCTATAAATGCTTTGATATAATTATATTTATCTCTAAGTAATGCGTAAGCTTCGCATCGAAAGAAAAAAATGTAGCTCATCTTCACTATTCTTACAAAATGGGCACTGCATATCCTCAGAATCATTTTTCTTGTAGCGGAGAGAGAGAGAGACAGAGACAGAGAGAGACAGAGAGAGAGAGAGAGGTACACAGAAGACAGTCACGCAGGCAGGCAGGCATACTTAAATGTATAAGACAGAGAGAGAAAAAACGAGAGAGAGAGAGGAGAGAGAGATGAGAGAGAGAGAGAGAGAGAGAGGGAGAGATAGAGACGAGAGAGAAAAGAGAGAGAGAGAGAGAGAGAGAGAGAGAGAGAGAGAGAGAGAAGCGCTGATGCTGTCGTAAAGAAAAAAAAAAACGAAAAAAAAAAAAAGAAAAGAAAAAAGGAGAGAGGGAGGAGGAGGAGAGAAGGGAGGGCAAGGGCGGCGGGGGAGGGAGGGGGGGGGGGGGGGTCAAGAAGGCAAGAACGGTGAGCGAGAGAGGAGCGAGAGACACGGTCGCCCGGTCCCTCGTTTAAAACATGCCGTGGCGCAGACAGACAGACATACCAAACCGACCAGACAAAAAGCAAACGGCTGTCGCACACGACGAACCATGTCGGTCTCCGGCTCAGCGTGTAGCAAGGGCTTTACAGAGACGTTTAGCACCGTGGGCAGGTCCTTTGTGCCATTAACCTATCACACGAGGCAGTGGGACAGATGGGCTGAATTAGAGCCCCTCTACTTTACTTCACTGTGTCTGTCGTTTCGTTTTTGCTTGGCGTGCGGTTAGGCCACGTGACGTTATTTCATTGCGTGTTCACTTCCAGTGACGTTATTTCGTTGCGTGTTCTTTCATGTGACGTTATTTCGTTGCGTGTTCACTTCATGTGACGTTATTTTATTGCGTGTTCACTTCCAGTGACGTTATTTCATTGCGTGTTCATTTCATGTGACGTTATTTTATTATTGCGCTGTTTACTTCATGTGACATTATTTCGCTGCGTGTTTACTTTCCTGTGACATTATTTCGCTGCGTGTTTACTTCCTGTGACATTATTTGCGTTTACTTGCGTGACATTATTTTACGTTCCTTCCTGTGACGTTATTTCGTTGCGTGTTCACTTCCTGTGACGTTATTTTATTTCGTGTTTACTTTCCTGTGACGTTAAGCGTGTTTACTTCCTGTGACGTTATTTCATTGCGTTTTCACTTCTTCTTGTGACATATTCCATTGCGTGTTCACTTCCGCGACATTACTTCATGGCGTGTGTACTTCCGTGACGTTATTTCCGTGACGTTATTTCCGTGACGTTATTTTATGGCGTTTGTATTTCCGTGACGTTATTTCATTGCGTTTTACTTCCGTGACGTTATGTCATTGCGTGTTCACTTCCATGGCTTTTTTTTTCCTCGTGTTTACTTCCGTGACGTTAATTCATTGTGTGTTTACTTCTTGTGACGTTATCTTATTGCTTCTTTACTTCCGTGACGTTATTTCATTGCGTGTTTACTTCCCTGATGTATTTCATTGCGTGTTTACTTCCGTGACGTTATTTCACTGCGCGTTTACATCTCTGACGTTATTTCACTGCGTGTTTACATCCCTGACGTTATTTCATTGCGTGTTTACATCAGTGACGTTATTTCATTGCTCGTTTACATCACTGACGTTATTAAAT
>JADBJO010000019.1:1070000-1077500 GCA_016801955.1 Conus betulinus
GCGCGTGTGTGTGTCCGAAGCAAAAGAGCAGCCCCTAAACGACTTGCACGTGCAACACTTCTCTGAAAGCCTTCACGCCGCCCAGGCGCCGTAAGTATCAGGTAAGCCTCACCCCCCCTTGGCTCATGCCCACTTCGCCGCCCGAGGCTTTCGTCTCGTCTGGCATGGAACACCCACCCACTCGAGAAATCCACTTTCCTCTCGCCACCCCCCCCCCCCCCCCCCCCCCCCATTACCCCCCACCCCGTCCCCTCCACAGCATCCCTCGCCCACACCTCCCTCCTCCTCCCTCCCGGGGGGGCTAAATTTATCGTCCTCCCTAGGCCCGTTGTACTGTCATGCCTCTTTGCTCTCACCACTGTTTACTTCGTTTTATTGTGTGCCTTTCTTTGCCAAACTTCACAGGAGAAAGTGTGTGTTCGTAGTGGGGTTTTCTGGAGTGTGTGTGTGTGTGTGTGTGGTGTGTGTGTGGTGTGTGTGTGTGTTCCTCTGCCTTTAGGCAATATACTAACGTAGAATACTGTAACTCAAAACAGTGAACAGCGCAATCCCAGGAGAACAGTGATCGCATAGTTTGGTTCATATTCTTTCTTTCTGTCTTTCTTTTTTTTTTCTTTTTTTTTTTTTTTTTTTTTTTCCCCGTCTTGTCAGAAACATATAACACACTTAACTAACATCCAAACATGTAGAGTGAACAGGATCACAGTCCTCGCCTTTCTGTAGCAGGAGGTCCATCACGCACGCTGAGGGCACTGACCATTTCCTCTTTGTCTCATTTGCTCTGTGTCTGCCCTTTGTTCACGGGTTGGCAGTTTGCTCGACCCAAGTTGTCTCTGATGGAGTAAAATGGTCAGGTTTGAAGTACACACACGTCATGCACATGCAGACTAAGGCTACGTGTATAGTGGACCCGGGCCAGGCCGTGCCCAGCAAGGCCGTGCCCCATCAGATTGTCCGGGTCCTTGGAAGCGTGTGTAGTAGACCCGGACGGAGCCGGCTACCTTCAAGGACTTTTGAATCAATGTGGATGTTTTTTGTAGAAAATATACCCATAACTGGCAGTTTTTTTTTTTAATTATTGATATGAATAGCATTGGATCTAACGTTGAAAATGTGTTTGTGACTTTGTGGGGGGGGGGGGGGGGGGGGGGGGGGGGGGGGGGGGGGGGGGGGGGGAAGACACTTTTTTTTTTCTTTTATTACTTACCATTTTCTCCCACTTCTCGTGCTAAAGTGAAAAAGAGTAGGCAAAGACAGGAAAATTAAAACAAAAAAAAAAAAAAAGTGGGAGAACGTGGGGAAAAAAAATGGGAAAGGATAGGAAACCTAGGCAAAGGTAGGAAAAGATGGGAAAGAAAGGAAAAGGACAGGAAAAGACAGAAGTAGGGGAGTGATCGTGGAAATGACAAGCAAAGAACGTGAAAAATAAAAAACAAAAATGTCAGAGAGCAGGAAAAAGAAGCGCGGAAATACAAAAAAAAAAAAAAAAAAAAAAAAAAAAAAAAAAAAGAAAGAAAGAAAAATAGAAAAAAAACAAAAGGTGGGAAACGTAGTAAATGGTGGGAAAAGTCAGGGGAAATAAGCACAAATGAAGGACATGTGAAAACGGAAGGAAAGGACAGGAGACAAAGTCAGAAAAAGGTACGGAACATTGGTCAAGAATAGGAAAGGGTAGGAGGGGAAAAAAAAGGAAAAAGATATAAAATTTGAGAGACAGAACGGACAGGAAAATATGGGGAAGCGTGAAAAAAAGAAGGAAAGGACAGTGAAATCAAAAAAAGGTAGGAAATAGTGAGAATAAACAGGAAAGAGCAGGAAAAAGTAAAGAAAAGAGTAAGAAAAGTGGATAAAAGAAGAAGCAAAGGACAGAAAATGTAAGAAGAAAGATATGGCAAGGCTGGGAAGAGAAGGAAAAAAAAACTCGTAAAAGGATAGGAACACGTGGAAAAGAGAGCAAGCAGGCAGGAAGAGTATGAAAAGGACAAAGAAACGTGGAAACAGAAGGAAACGATATGAACAGTAAAAAAAAAGGAAGCAAAAGTGCAAAAAGACTTGGAAAGGACAGGAAAGGTAAGAAAAAAGTCAGAAGAAAAACAGAAAGAGAAGGAAAGGAGATGGAAGGAAAGAAAAATTAGGTAAGGGGTAAAACAGGATGGTCAAGAGAGAAGAAAGAACAGGAATGGTAAGAAAAAAAAAAAACGTTTGGAAAAGTGCTAAAAGAAGAAAAAGACAGGAAAAGTAAGAAAAAAAAATGGGAAAAAAGTGAAAAAGACATTGAAGGGATAGGAGAAGATATAGCACACACACACACACACACACACACACACACACACACACACACACACACACACAAAATGGGGGGGGGGGGGGGGGGGGGAAGGAGGGAAGGGAGTAGTTCTGGCACGACCAGGCTCCTCAGTGTCACTTCTCTCCAGTTTCTGTACTGGAAGTTGCTAGCAAATATCTCGTATGCTTCACTTGTCTCCGATTTCTGGTCCTAAATTGACAGAGCGCGTCGCGCACACAGACATACAGACAGACACACACACACACACAGACAGACAGACAGACACACACACACACACACACACACACACACACACACACACACACACACACACACACACACACACACACACATACACAAGCCAGTCCTTCGTTCGCAATTGTGTTAGGTTTTTTTTTTTTCTTGTCTTTTTTTCCCACGGTGCTCCATTTCAGACCTGTACATACACGTTGACAGTACAGCCTGTCCGACGCCTAAAAAAAAAAAAACAAAACAACCCTTTTTCTTCAGTGAAGAAACAAATCACAACAATTACCTCGCCAGTAAACTTGCCAAAGGGGGGGGGGGGGGGGGGGGGGGTAGGGGGGGGGGGTAGACAACTAAACAAAACGGCCGTCGACGTGGTTGTGAAGAAGCCTTTGATGTGTGTAAGCGGACGGAGGAGGGGGGGGGGGGGGGGGGGGGGGGGGCGCACCGCGGGGTAGGTGATGGGGGGGGGGGGGGGGGGGGGTTGCTTGCCAACTGTGTTGTGTGATATCCATGCAGAGCCAGAAGTTACGGAGAAGTGGACCATTTAAGAGAGATGCTCGTAGCTTCGCTCGGAAAGTGGGGGAGAAGTGGCATGGTTATACTCGAGAACTGGTTGTGGGGATGTTTTCAGATTGTAGTACTTTTTACCACTTTTGTCTACTCCTACTTTTCTTGCTACCCTTTAAGTAACGACAGGAATTGTAAGAAAAATATTTGGAAATGCGACAAAGAATAGGTAATGCCAGAAACAAATAAAAGAAATTTTTTTTTTAAGTGGTAAAGAGTACAGAAAAGACAGGAAAAGGAGGGTTAAAGATGAGAAAGGTGGAAAAGAGAAGAGAAGAGGTTGAACAGTAGAAAAGGGTAGGAAAGTGTGGGAAAGAGTAGGAAAGAACAGAAAAAGTAATTTTTTTTTAAAAAGCTATCGAAAAGCAGGAAAGAGGCGGGATAAACAGGAAAAGTAGAAAATAGTGTGGAAAAGAGATAAAGATTTGGAAAGGACAGGGAAAGTACTAAAAGGAAAAGAAAAGTGAGAAAGATCTGGAAAGGACACGATAGTAGAACAAAATTGGGAAAAAGGGGAAATAGTAACAAAGTCAAGAGAAAGTAAGAAAAGGGCAGGAACAAGTGTGGAAAATTACAAAGGAGAGAAAGGTAGGAAAAAACTGGGAAAGAGCAGAAAAAGAGACGAGATGTAAGGAAAACTTTGGGACAGCAGAAAAGAGAAGAAAGGAAGTGGAACGTAAAAAGAAAAACAGGAAAAGAGTATAAAGTGTAGCAAAGGACAGGAAAAGGAAGAAAAATGATAGGAAAAGTAGGAAAGAGAGTGGGAAAGGAGAAGGAAAAAACGAAAAGAGTCAGGAGAAAGTAGGAATGAGAAGAAAATGACAGAGAAAAAAAAAAAGGGTAGGACAAATAGTAAGAAAGAAGACGACAATTAAGTGAAAAGGTTATGAAGCTATAGCAAAGCGTTGGAAAGGACATGAAAAGTAGGGAAAAAAGGGTAACAACAGTAGACAACATCAGGAAAAGTGGGAAAAGAGTAGGAAAATGTGTGACAATGTACAGAAAAAAAAAGAGGGCAAAACCGAAAGACAGGAACTCTGGGAAAGGCACTTCAGAAGAGTTGGCAAAGGGAAGGACAAGAAAGAAAAGTGTTGTAATAGGTTATGCAAAACAGAAGAAGATAAGAAAAAAAGGTCTGATTGAAAGGATAGGAGAAGATACAGCCAAAAAACAAAACAAAACAAAAAAAAAAAAAAAAAAAGTAGGGGAAAGGGGGGGGAGAAAACGTTCTGGCAGGACCAGGCTCCTCAATGCCACTTCGCCAGTTTCTGTACTGGATATTGCAAGCAAATCTCTCATACGCTCCACTTCTCTCTCTCAGATTTCTGGTCGTAAATTCACACACACACACACACACACACACACACACACACACACACACACACACACACCAGTCTTTCCTTCGCAATATGTCTTGGCTTTTTTTTCCCCAAGTTTTTTTTTTTCCACAGTGTTCCATTGCAGACCTGCACACACACGCTGACAGTGTGCAGCCTACCCGACGCCTCTTAAATAAACAAACCAACCAAATTCTTCAGTGAAGAAACACAAATCACAACAATTGCCTCGCCAGTAAACTTGGCATGGGGGGTTAGACACTTTAACTAAACAAAAACGGCCGTCGACGTGGATATAAAGAAGCCGTGTATGTATGTAAGTGGAGGGAGGATGTGGAGTGGGGTTGCAGGGCACTGAGAGGGAATGTTTGCGAACTGGGTTGTGTTATATCCATGCAGAGCCAGAAGTTAGAGAGAAGTGGACCATACAAGAAAGATGCTCGTAATTTCGCGGAAAGTGGGAGAGAAGTGACGTTGGTGAAACCGGAGAACTGGTTGTGGGACGTATTCAGTTGGCAGTACTTTAAATTAACATATTTTGTCTATTCCTACTTTTCATTCTACTTTTCCCCCTTTCATTTGCTACATTCTTGGAATTTTCGTACTTTTCGTATATGGTCCTGCCTGTTTCTATCTTTTATACTCTTTCTGCCTTTTACTATTTTCTTTTACTACGTTTGCCTATATTTTTCCCATTTCTCTCCCCTTTGCCTATATAATTAGGACAAATAGTAAGAAAAAAAGATGACAATTAAGTGAAAAGGTTATGAAGCTATAGCAAAGCGTTGGAAAGGACATGAAAAGTAGGGAAAAAAAGGGTAACAACAGTAGACAACATCAGGAAAAGTGGAAAAGAGTAGGAAAAATGTGTGACAATGTACAGAAAAAGAGGGCAAAACCGAAAGACAGGAACTCTGGGAAAGGCACTTCAGAAGAGTTGGCAAAGGGAAGGACAAGAAAGAAAAGTGTTGTAAAAGGTTATGCAAAACAGAAAAAAAGATAAGAAAAAAAGGCCTGATTGAAAGGATAGGAGAAGATACAGCCAAAAAAAAAAAAAAAAAAAAAAAAAAGCGGAAAGGTGGGGAGAAAAAGTTCTGGCAGGACCAGGCTCCTCAGTGCCACTTCTCCTCCAGTTTCTGTACTGGATATTGCAAGCAAATCTCATACACTCTACTTCTCTCTCTCTCTCTCTCTGTTTCTAAGATTTCTGGTCCTAAATTGACAGCACACACACACACACACACACACACACACACACACACACACACACACACACCAGTCCTTCATTTGCAGTTGTGGGTTTTTCCCCCCAAGTCTTTTTTTTCCACGGTGTTCCATTGCAGACCTGCACACACACGCTGACAGTGCAGCCTATCCGACGCCTCTTAAATAAACCAACCAACCAAATTCTTCAGTGAAGAAACACAAATCACAACAATTACCTCGCCAGTAAACGTGGCAGGGGGGTTAGACACTTCAACTAAACAAAACGGCCGTCGACGTAGTAGTTGTGAAGAAGCCTTGTATGTATGTAAGTGGAGGTGGGGGGGTTGCATAGAATTGAGAGGGAATGTTTGCGAACTGGGTTGTGTTATATCCATGCAGAGCCAGAAGTTAGGGAGAAGTGGACCACATAAGAAAGCTGCTCGTAACTTCGCAGACAGTGGAGAGAAGTGACGTTGGTGAAACCGGAGAACTGGTTACGGGGCGTATTCAGTTGGCAGTACTTTTAATTAACATCTTTGTGTATTCCTACTCTCCTTTCTATTTTTTTCCCCTTTCGTTTGCTACATTCTTGGATTTTTTTTTTTTTTTTTTTTTTACTTTTCGTATACGGTCTTGCCTGTTTCAATCTTTTATGCTCTTTCTACCTTTTACTTTTTTTTTTTTTTACTACCTTTGCCTACGTTTTCACCATTTCTTTCTCTTTTGTTGTTTTGTCTCCTTCCTTTCTCAATCTTTCCTATTTTTTCTGACCTTTTAAACTTTTAAAAAATCTTTTCGTCTTTTTTTTCCTCAAATATTTTCCCAACTTTTTCCTGTATCCTTTCCTACATGTTCCCATCTTTCTTAGTATTTCTTATCCCAATTATTCCACATTTTGCATTTACATGAATTTTTTTTTAAAAATAGGTACATCTTTATGCAGAATCATTTACACACACACACACACACACACACACACACACACACACACACACACACACACACACACATTGATATTTCATGTAGGTCTGGGTTTGTGTTTGGCGCTCTCTGTCTGTCTGTCTGTTGTCTTTCTTCTCTGTCTGCTGTCAGTCAGTCAGTCAGTCAGTCAGTCAGTCTGTCTGTCTGTCTGTCTGTCTGTCTGTCTGTCTGTCTCTCTGAAATTCGCGTGTTTTGTGTTTCATTTGTTTGTTTGTTTTTTAAAGGATGTCTTCGATGCATCGCATACTCACCAACACTTTCCTCAGTTTTCTAGTTATCATGGGGATTGTGGGGTGCCTTTTTTTTAGAGGGGGTGGGGGTTGGGGGTGGGGTAGAAGGAGTGGGGAGAGGGCAGGAGGGGTGGGGGAGGAATCTATGTCAAAAAATATACACACAATGACTGTACGCGTTTCCAGACGCCTTTGAAAATCAAACAAACATCCCCTTCTTAGAAGAAACACTAACCACAATTATCTAACCAAGTAAACTTCATAAGAGGTTAGATACTTAAGCTTAACAAAAAACTGCCGTCGGGGGGGCGCGGGGGGGGGGGGGGGGGGGGGGGGGGGGGGGCTGAGAGCGAATGCTTGTGAACGAGAGACTGGGTCATGTGGTGTCAATTTGGGGGGTCAGAAATCGGAGAGAAGAGAAGCAGACGAGAGATTTGCTTTGAACTTAACTCTGAAAGTGGACAGAAGTGGCTGCAGCGGATCCTAGAGATCTGTTCTAGGTACGTTCAGTCCGCAATGCCTTTTCCTTCTTTTTCCTGCTCTTGACTACCCTTTTCTGCTTTTCTTTCTACTTTTTCCCAACTTTTCCTTCTCATTTTTTTTTTATCAATACCTTCATGTTATTTCAAGGAATACTTCAACA
>JADBJO010000019.1:1090000-1100000 GCA_016801955.1 Conus betulinus
TACGGAAGACTGCATTTGAAAGGGCTTCTGCAACTACCCTGGACCATACAGATACCATGGGGTGGGGGGGGGGGGGGGGGGGGGGGGGGGGGGCTTCTGCGCTACGCAAAATCACAGAAAGACACTCCTATTCTATGCAAGGCCACAGAAAGATGACCCCAAAGGGTTTCTATTCTACGCAAGATCACAAAAAAATATCCCAAAGGGCTTCTTTTATATGCAAGATCACGCACACACACAAAAATTGTCCAAAAAGGGCTTCTGTTCTATGCAAGATCACAGATAGATTATCCTAAAGGCTCTTCTAAACTCTAAAAGATCAGAGAAAGGTCGTCCAAAAGGGTTTCTATACTATGCAAGATCACAGAAGGAGTATCTGGGGGGCCGGAATAGCTCAGTTGGTAGAGCGCCAGACTCGTAGTCTTGATGATCCTGGGGCTGCAGGTTCAAATCTCCGCCGGGCCGTTTCGGTACAAGGGGATTTTTTTTCCCTCGGAGTTAACATTGGTTCTGACTCCATTTCCCATACAGTACTTCGAATGAGACAATAAACCGAGGTTCCGTGTGTTAACGTACACATAACATCTTGCACACTCGTAAAATCCGATCACCAACTTTCGGAACAGAAGGTCAGTTGGCCGTTGGTATGGATGGCACGTTACACATAGCATGCACCCTGCATAAGAAATGGAAAGAATGAAGGAAGTGAGGAATTTGAGTGAACGGTATTGAATAATAAGGACTGGATGACACGGGAAACAACTGAATGGAGCGCCAGCTGGCAGCTCTTCATTCGGCACTACCCAGGTAGGCAGCCCGTTGTGTAAACGAGTGCGATTTGTAAAGCGCTTACAGCTTGGTCTCTAACCGAGAATAAGCGCTATGTAAGTAGTATTCATTAGAATAACAGAATACAATAAAGACGGTTCTATTCTATGCATCATCACATTATCCAAAAGGCGCTTCTATTCTTCGTAAGATCACAGAACGATTATCCAAAAGGATTCTATACTACGCAAGGCCACCAAGAGATCATCTAAAGAGACTTACATACTTCGCAAGAACACGGAGAGTTATGTGAAAGTTTTTTTTTTTTTTTTTTCCAATCCAGGACCTTAGACAGAGAACATCGTCTTCTATAGTATTCCTACAGAGGTCATCTAAAGGAGCGTCTGGACTACCCACGGCAATAGAGAGATCATTTAAATTATTTTTCTATGATACCCAGGACTATGGTGAGGCCATCTAAAGGGGCCCCTGTGGTCCTTCAATACAATCCAGGACCACAGGGAAATCATCTACGGGAGCTTCCATGCTACCGGGGCCACGGAGAGATCAACTCAAGGGTTTACATACAATGCAGAATCACGAACAGATTATCCAAGGACATTTCTGTACGATCATAGCCATTGAGAGCTCATATTAAAGGGGCTTCAATGCTATGCAAGACGACCACGAATAGATCCTTTAAATGGTTTTTTTTTTTTGTGATATGCAGGACCAGAGAGAGAGAGAGAGAGAGAGAGAGAGAGAGAGAGAGATCATTAAGAGGGGAGGGGGTCTATATGCTTCCCAGGATCAAAGAGAGATCATCCTGAGAAGGTTCTATAGAATGTAGGACCACATAGATCTCGTCTCTAGGAACCTGTGCACAGTGCAGGACCATATAAAAAATGTTTAATTTGTCCACAAACACAAGATGGATCAAGACACTGCGGACACTGACGCTATAAGAGAATCGCACACAAGACAGCGAGAAGTCCGAATAGACAAAGTAAATAAATAGCTGAGACTCCTCCCCCCCCCTCCTAGCCCCTCCCCCCCCCCCCCCCCACTCCCCCCCCCCCCCCCCCCCCCCCCCTCAAACACCGTCTTTTTTCTGGGAATAACTTGTTCAAACTTGGACGCTCGTATCACCTTTCCCTCAAAGTAAATGCAGGAATGAAAGGGGGAGGTAAGGAGTGTGTGTGTGTGGGGGGGGGGGGGGGGGGGGGGGGAGAGCAGGATAGTGGTGAGGGTGGATGGGCGGTAAAAGATCAGCCATAGCGCCTGGAGGGCTTGGTTACGAATGACACCCCCCTGTAAACACGATCCACACGAAGCAAAGCGTGCGTACAAGCAGGAAGGAAAGATGAGAAAAACAAGAGAACTAAAGGGACAAAACTATGGAAACGTTCTAGAATCGATAGGAAGTGACTGTTTTCACGATATAAAAATCAATAATCGGTTGAAAAAAAAAAAGTGGTAATCATAGTTTTTTTATTACTAAGAAAACTGTGATATTAACAGAAATTACCATCATGACTGCTATCATCAACGAAAGAATACAGTAATCAAAAGATGCCGCAATCGTTTTCATGAGAATTTAATCATGTTCACTGGTTTTGACGCTATTACGACATCCGAGAATGAGTCAAACGACAGAAACAACCTTATGACCTTTGAACGCGGTCAGCAGTGAAAACAGTTCGTTACAGCAGTTATTTGAAGATCCAAGTATTCTGCGCCCCCGGAAAAAAATTGTCTGTTAAACTTTTACACTGTAATGATAGCTTAACAGATCACACAGACCCTTTGAGGCTATCAATTAAAAAAAAAAAAACAAAAAAAAAAAAACAAAAAAAAAAAAAACCAGTCACATTACAAAACAAATTAGATCATCGAAAAGTAAAACTTTTCCTTAAAAAAAAAAATGAAGGAAAAAAGAAACAAAGAACACTAGCAGTTATAAACATGACAGCTAAGCTATTCAAATCTTAAATAAATGTTAGTGAACCGCCCAGAGAAACGTGGACAAACGAATCACAAGACAAAACAGGGCACGTTTCGACCTCTTAGGTTTTCTTCAGGCAAGATACAAACAAATAGGACAACGAACATTCACTTAGCTTTGATCGCTTCAGAGTTCTGCGCAGGGAGGGTGTTGAAACTAAGCTATTGTTTATCTTAAGACAAATCAAATCAAGTTGTGCTAAGAGTGCCAGGCCTTTCCCCTTGGATTTTCAGTGTCTGATAAAAAAAAAATTGTAAAACAGAAAATTAAAAGAAAACTATTTCAATGCCACCAAATTACATTTAAAAAGCCACACAGCTAAACAGACACTACCGAATGGAAAGCTAGTGTTGTCCATTCTGGAATGTATGAAGGTTAATCTTCATTACCTAATGGCAAGATAACAACAATAACAAAAACAACAACAACAACGACGACGACGACTACAAAAACTGGCATGTCATGAACTACTATAAGAAAAACAGACCTTAGTGTTCGGGACAAAGACAGGAAAGTAGTCCATAAAGGCAAAAAATACATAAAAATAAAATGAAATAATAATGAAAGAAAATAAAACAAAAAGGTAGACGACAGTAAAGAACGGCAATTTTTTTATTTACTCAACGTGAGGTAAGGACAGCGATGGAGAAGAGGAAACTACTAGCACTGGACCCTCAGATGGTGGCGCAGCAGTTTGTACGGCAAGAGCCCCGAGGATCGTCACTGGAACGAACCTTTGATAGGCTTACGGTTTCATTCAATGCAATCGAATTCAATTCATTATAGTTGATTGATCCACGTGGGAATTTAATTGTGAGTAAACTACGGTGTCACCGCGAGCGCAGCATCTCCACGTGAAGTTCGTGCCATGACATTAATTAACGATACCAGTGCGCGCATGAGGTATACTTGAATGCTTCCATGGGTTATAATCATCTGTATAAATGACTCATAATCATCTGTTGTTTGTTGTTTTT
The DNA here is from genome assembly GCA_016801955.1 of Conus betulinus. Classification (NCBI taxonomy): domain Eukaryota; kingdom Metazoa; phylum Mollusca; class Gastropoda; order Neogastropoda; family Conidae; genus Conus; species Conus betulinus. The sequence continues at coordinate 1,093,751 of JADBJO010000019.1, forward strand.
TTTTTCACGGGGTCATAAACATTTGTCTTTATGGGCCATAATTACCCATCTTTACGTGTCATGATTATCTGTTTTCCCATGCCATTAGTTATAGATCACTTTTATTCACATTGATAAGGTTTGATCGAAATATTTAGGCCGTACAGCCAAAGAAAAATGAAAACCTGAATAATTATGAAACACCAAAACCACACTTATCAATATTAACGTGCCAACAGTCACGTTGTCATCGGTGTCTTTGAAGAAAACTGACCGCTTTTTCTCCACGACACAAACCCGGTTATTATATATTGAAACCAGCTAAGCGGCCATAGCAGCAGGAGAGAAACGAAGCCGAAGTGAATGAAGTAAAGCGGAAGAGGAAGCTCAGGGGCGACTACCACCCGCGAAGCCTGGCTTGAAGACGGGCAGACAGGCCGACAGTGGCGATGCTATCGTCTCCTTTGAGGCGGCGAAAGCCTTGGGACTGAGGTGTTGAGCGAACTGGTTGGAAGTGTATCGCGCCCCAAGACTCCGCCACCGGCTTGATATCTGGCCCTGCCACTTTCTGGGTCCTCTCGCTTCTGCCTACCCCTGATGAAACATGACCCTGGACATTTTTTTGTTTTGTACTAGGAGGTGGGATGGAGAGGACAGTGGGTGGGGGGGTGAGGGGTGAGGGTGGGGACTGGCGGGTGAGGGGTGGGGGTGGGGGTGGAAACGAGGAAGTTTGTGCATTTCATCACCAGGTTGGTGCGATGTAAAGCATGTTGTTCGATGTAAAGCATGTTGTTCTATGTGAAGCATGCTGTTCGATGTGAAGCATGTTGTTTGATGTAAAGCATGTTTTTTTATGTGAAGCATGTTGTTTGATGTAAAGCATGTTTTTTTATGTGAAGCATGTTCGATGTAAAGCATGTTGTTCGATGCAAAGCATGTTGTTTGATGTAAAGCATGTTGTTCGGTGTACGTTATCGATAAGTTTGTGAATCAAGAGTGATGAATCGAATGTGTGTGTGTGTGTGTGTGTGTGTGTGTGTGTGTGTGTGTGTGTGTGTGTGTGTGTGTGTTCTTGTCTCATCCCCCGTGCCCTTTTTCAGCGCCGTGACTTTCACGTCGTTTCACCCCGTGTCCTCTAAACACAACTACACCCATTTTGGTGCATTTTGGTGCAGGCAGCATCACTGCTGTCAATCCACAGAGAGCAATCTGTATCCAGTTCTCACGTGGCCACCCGCCAGCTGGGACACTGCCACACGCTGCTGAACCTCTGAAGTGGTGTTCAGTGGTGGTGGTGGTGGTGGTGTGCCTGTTGTGAGCGCAGGACAGCGTCTACTGAGCCCTCTACTGACGACAAATAATTGCCGAGTCGCGAAGGTAGTGGGCGTAAACCCCGCACCCCATCCTCCCATCCCCAACGCTCCACCCGCTCTTCCTATCGAAAGTGTCTCTTGATAGAATGCACAGTTTGAAGAATAAACAGCTGTGTGTGTGTGTGTGTGTGTGTGTGTGTGTGTGTGTGTGTGTGTGTGTGTGTGTGTGTCTTCTTCTTCTTCTTCTTCTTCTTCTTCTTCTTCTGCTTGTTAGTACTACTTCTTCTTCTTCATCATCATCTTCTTGATGTTCGCAGACGAGATGATCGGTCCAGTTCATGTATCAAATAGTGCCGTTAATTCCAACTCCCGGTACCATCCATACAAATCTTAAAAAGAAAGGGTATTACATCCGCCAGACGATAAAAAACAGATTACAGGACGAAACACAATGCATTTTGACCTCTTGGGTCTTCTTCAGGCCAAAACAAGCAACATTCGTTTTTCTTCGTTGTCATTGTCCTAAATGTTGTTTGTTTTTGCGGGCATCCCTGGAACGCCTGGTCCAGAGTCTGGTCTTGGGGTCCGCAGGGACGGGCTGGACAGAGCACCAGTCTCAGCCTCTGACATGTAGACAACTCAGACTGCTGTGCTGTGCCTGGTGCGGAATTTAACCAGAACACTTTGCTGCTGTCTGGTGAACACATGGTGGTTGGCCCTGAGCATTGTCATCGATGTAAGTGCCCTGATGAATCATCACATTTTGCCGTAGTTAATCTAGACATCGTCGATGTCGTAAGTGCCCTGATAATTCATTACATTTTGCCGTAGCTAATCTAGACATCATCGACGTCGTAAGCGCCATGATTATGCATTATTTTTTTGCCGTAGTTAATCAAGACATCGTCGACGTTGTAGGTGCCGTGATGATTCATTGCATTTTGCCGTAGCTAAGTTAAAAACACACACACACACACACACACACACACACACACACACACACATCGTCGGCGATGTAAGCGCCCTGATCATTCATTACATTTTGCCGTAGCTGATCTAGACGTCGTCGACGTCGTAAGCTCCCTGATGATTCATTACATTGTGCCGTAGCTAACCTTTAAAACATCATCGGCGTCGTAAGTGCCCTGATGATTCGTCGCATTTTGCCGTAGCATATGCTGCTCAAAATCATTCTCCTTCAGCGCCCTTCTTGGCCAGGTGATCAGCCTGCTCATCCCAGGAACTCCGCTGTGTGACAGGAGCCAGTACAGCATCGCTCTGCTGATGGCTCACGTGCTGTAGTCAGGGGGTGGCAGCCTGTTGCTCTGATATCGCTGCAGGGCTGAGGGCTGCTTGTGTGATGTGCGCACAATTGTTTACCCCTGTGGGACTGGACATTGACGAAAGGACACCAGCCGGGGCCGTTTATTGATTCGCTCGTTAACACTTGGAAAGTCACGACACACTTTTTCCAGTGTCTGCTGGGACACATCCGTTTGTTTACGTTCATGGCTTAATCATTATGATGCAGTGATGATCATTTATTCACCGATTTTCACAAATCGTCTTAAATTGTATATATATATATATATGGTGTGCGTTGGTGTGATATGAGATGAAGAAGGGAACACAGAAAGAAAGACAGAAAGAAAGAAAGAGAGAAAAGAAGGGAGGGAGGAAGAAAGAAAGGAAGAAGACAGACAGACAGACAGACGGAAAGAAAGAAAGAAGGAGAGAAACGCAGAAAGAAACAAAGAAAGACAGACAGACAGAAAGAAAGAAAAAGAAAAAAAGAAAGACAGACAGACAGACAGAAACAAACAAACAAAAAACAAAGCCCAAACCAAAAAAAGTGAACAGAGATCGGTGATCGGGTGTCAGATGGTAAGGGAGAAGGCATTCACAGAAGAGAGAAGGGGGGAAAGATTAAGGGAGGTAGCTCCTGTCCCTGGCACACCGATAACCAACTGTGGGTGGTACACGATGTCTGCCATCACGACTGAGGGTTCTCGCGGCGGCTTTTATGTGGCGCTGTCTCCTGGCGTCGGTAAGGAGCACGACTAAATAAGAAGTTGCTAGGGCGTTTAAGTCCCCTTCCCACCCACCGCCCATCCCCCCATCTCTCCCTTCTTTTTTTCTGCTCCCCCCCCCCCCTCCTCCCCCCCCCCCCCCCCCCCCCCTCACTCTTTGTCGGCCAGCCAATCAGAAACGCGAGCCTAAACACACCGGATTGCTTTCTGCTTCCGGCATTGACCTTCGTACGTCTCAGTGTCAATCTGCGCGAATGGCTGCATGTGTCGTTGTGTAAATAAGTAAATAAACAGGAAAATAAATATGCAAATGAATGAATAGGTAAATAACTAAACAGGTAAATAAATGAACCAGTCAATAAATGAGTAAATAAATAAAGAAGTGAACAAACGAATGAATAGATAAATAAATAAAGGGATAAAAATGATGATCAAATAGATAAGTATATAACTAAATAAGGAAGAATGCATAAGAATGCATAAGGAAGATTGCAGTGACCTTGGTTGGCGTTTTGGACGCTGGCTATACCGTGAAGAAGGATATTGCAAGAAGTAACGACTGATGCTTTCTACACAAAACGCCTGCAATGTTTACAGGCTTGGATTAAATACCTTCGCTAATTTTCAAGTGAGTTCAGCATGTTGTGATTTTGCTTCGTTTTCTTTATATTTTACTTCTTAAACTTGTTTCTAATCAGGTGTTTAAGGGACCCATAATCAAGTAGTTAGACCGTTTGCCTGTGAAGCTGACGGTCGTGAGTTTAAACCACACACGGGATCGATTTTTTTTTTCGACTTGAAAATCCTCTTTGTTCACCCAGAAGTAAAAGGGTACTTGATTCAGTTCAGATGCCATTAAAGGCGGCAGAAGGAGATGGGTGTGCTCTGCCTTCCGTTTATGCCGGACCCTGCACACGGTAAACCTCACAGTGCACTGCCCCTATGATTGATGGATGCTCTAACCTTTTAACTTTTAACCTTAAACTTTAAGACCACTCGAAAATATGACTGCCCCATTTATCCAATGTTGTGAAACACACAATAACACGCGAGCACGTGCGCGCGCGCGCACACACATACACACACATGCATGCACACGCACACACACATGTACAGAGAGAGAAAGAGTGACAGAGAGAGAGAGAGAGAGAGAGAGAGAGAGAGAGACTCACGAGCAGCGTTTCACGGGTCGTCCCCATTCTATTCCCTTCCCTCTCAGCCGTTTTTCATACGTCTCATTCACTAAGCTGTTATCTCCAAACACACGTCGAGCCGTTCTTTATGTTCGCAGGCTTAGCTACATTCAGGCTTAACGTCTACACTCCCTTAAAAGATGATATAGCAGCAGACGAGCTTTATTTCTTCTCGTCTGGCCTTTTTGTGTGTGTGGAGAGAGGGCAAGACGGGCGGCTGGTTAGGGGCTGTTTCGTTTATCACTTAGCGGCCTCTTAAAGTGGCACCAGTGGAAAGTTCTTTTGAATACATTTCACTTTGGGGGATTGTTGATGGTGACATTGGAGTATGCCTGGAGCTGGGGGTTGGGAACGGCGAGGATTGCGGTGGTCGTCGATGGGGGTGCAAAGGGAGAGAGCGGTGGGGATGAGTGGAAGGGATGAGTGTGACGGGAAAGGTGTGTGTGGGGGAGGGGGGGGTGAGAGAGGAGGGCTAAAGGTGTCTTTGTGCCATGTCACCTGAGGGATTCGGCATGTTGCAACTGTCGTTTTTAATTCTTGAGAAAAAGTGTGTGTGTGTGTGTGTGTGTGTGTGTGTGTGTGTGTGTGTGTGTGTGTGTCTCTCTCTCTCTCTCTCTCTCTCTCTCTCTCTCTCTCTCTCTCTCTCTCTCCTCCTTTCCCTCCCTCCCAATCTCTCTCTCTCTTCTCTCTCTCTCTCTCTCTCTCTCTCTCTCTCTCTCTCTCTCTCTCACAAGATTTTTTTTTTACCCTGTGTGTGCGTTTCAGAACCTTTTACTAAACACAGCTGCTCTTTCAGCTAATCGAACACACTCAAACACTAATGCACGGTCACGCTAGCACACGACTGCAACAACATGTAGACATCATGGCACGTAAACATAATATGATGTCGAATCATGCAAGGACCCCATCCACACATAAGGACAATGGCACGTTGCAACAGTGATGTGTGGGCACATTGGCTTAAGATTACAATGTCAAGTGACAGCAGTTTCACGATGATATATTGACACGAGGGCACAGAGGCAACTGGAAGCTTTGAAACGAGGGCACTCAAAAACGAGGACACAAAGGCAAGTGGCAAAAAGGATACGCAGGCACGTTAGTATGGACACAACAGCAAGTGGCAATGATGATATGGCAACACAGTGACACGTGAATATAAAGAAAACCCAAGCTGGCAATAGTAAGAGGGCACACTGGCACATTCATACCCTTTCATCCGGGCACATGGGCATCTGCACAACTTGGCAAATAGTAGAAATAACAATGAGGGCACACTGACTCGAGCATTCGATGGAAAATGACAGCGATGATGAGCGGGCACTTTGGCAGGTGGGCACAGTTGTGAGTGCCAACGATGACACTTGGGCATACTGTTTTATAACATCAACCTGTGCCTATGTCATGAGACCCTCTTCTTCACGAGACCCTCTTCTTCAATTCTCTCAATTTCTTCTTACATTCTCTTATCTTAGTTGTTAATTCATTTATCTATCGGCTTAAAATCATGTGAAGTGTGGTATCAAAACTTAGCGAATGTGGTATAGCGTATATGGACTAGTCCGCACGCCATGACGCCTCCTTGACGAACTGAAACTGAAACTGAAACTGAAACAACCTGTGCGTATGTGAAACACGAGGACATGACGTAAGTGGCAACAACGACAAGTAGTACTCATTGATAAGCCATTCGCGAACGGCTGCACTATATAAACAACATTAAATGAATTAA
>JADBJO010000019.1:1102500-1105000 GCA_016801955.1 Conus betulinus
TTTTCTTTCCACCCAGGGAGAAAGGCCAAGAGGAGATTTATTTCTCTCTTCTTCACAGGTTGCCTCTATCTATCGTCTCGTCGCCGTAATCGCGGCGGGGTACCATCGGCACTGTAATCATTGGCGGGACCCCCTTCGTCCTTCGGCGCTTCGTTTGTCTGTTCCTTCGTTCCTTCGTTCGTTTCTACTTCTTCTTCTTTCTTGTTGTTGTTGTTGTTTGTTGTTGTTGTTGTTGTTGTTTCTTCTTCTTCTTCTTCTTCTTTTCTTCTTCTTCTTCTTCTTCTTTTCTTTCTTTTTCTTCTTTCTTCTTCTTTCTTTTCTCTTTTCTCCTTCTTCTCCTTCTTCTTTCTTTTCTTCCTTTTCTTCTTCTTCTTCTTCTTCTTCTTCTTCTTCCTTCTTCTTCTTCTTCTTCTCCTTCTCCTTTCCTTTCTTCTCCTTCTTCTTGCATGCGTGTGAAACCTTTCCACCACTTCTATCACTACCACCACCATCACCATCAGCACCACCACTAGTTCTAGTAACAACATCGGCAGTTTCTCTGTTGAACAGATCAGAGGAGACTGAGTCCTCAGAACCGTCAGACAGCAATGCTGGTCACTGTGCAGACCTGCTGACCGCACTGTGGAGGTTGGGGTGGTGGGTGGTGGTGGTGGTGGTGATGGTGGGGGTGATGGTGGGAGGAGTAGCGAGGGAGAGAGAAGAGGGGCCAGACGTGGTATGGACATGGGGCAAGGTCAAGAGGATTTTGCAAGCACATTCTTTAAAAAAAAAAAAAGTAATTTGGGCGAAGAGGGAAAAGGACACACAGAGAAACACCTGAAGGTCCGAGTCCATAGATGCAGAGCAGACCCCAAACATTCTAAAAGACTGAAATTTCCCCCCAGCCTACTGGCCATTTAGGCAGTGACCTGTCAGAGGTTCGCTGTGTCTAGAGCACGACATAATGGAATGCGCAGTCTACCCCTGTCCTTCCGCCGCACTTTTACCTTCCCTGAGCTGAATCAGGTACCCACTCACTGCTGGGCGGACAGAGAGGTTTTTTTAAGCCTTTAACCTTCCCTGAGCTGAATCAGGTACACAATCACTGCTGGGTGGACAGAGAGGGTTTTCAAGCCTTTAACCTTCCCTGAGCTCAATCAGGTACACAATCACTGCTGGGTGGACAGAGAGGGTTTTCAAGCCTTTAACCTTCCCTGAGCTGAATCAGGTACCCACTCACTGCTGGGTGGACAGAGAGGGTTTTTCAAGCCTTTAACCTTCCCTGAGCTCAATCAGGTACACAATCACTGCTGGGTGGACAGAGAGGGTTTTCAAGCCTTTAACCTTCCCTGAGCTCAATCAGGTACCCACTCACTGCTGGGCGGACAGAGAGGTTTTCAGGCGGGAACAGTCCGATCTCACGAGTGATTGGAACTCAAGACTCTCGGCTCCACAGGCAAGCGTTCTCATCATCTTGCGGGTCTCACTATACATTGTTACATCCAAAGCAGCATGTAGCGTCTGTTATAGTATAATACCTCATTATTAAAACCTTTTCGCTGCACGGTTCAACCCTTGAGGAATATTGTGCCTGACTTCGATACAGACCCAGTGCTTTCCGATTTTTGTTTTGTTTTGTCTTAGTTTTGTTTTCCCTGTGTGTGTGTGTGGGGGGGGGGGGGGGGCGAGGAGAGGGAGGATTACAATGAAAGCAATCCCTCTCACTTTTATTGCCGTCTGATACGCTTTCACAACCAAATCCCTATGCCCCGACAATGGCAGTGTACAAGCTGTGCATATTTCCACTGTCCTTTGTCGTCACGGAGCGTGGAATTGATTTTTTCACCACCAAATCCAAAGACAACATTTTTTTTCTTACATTCAGAAACAAGTTCTTTTCACAAGAAGCAGGGCTATTCCCAATTTTCAAAGCGTTCCATTACTACGCGACCTCTACCATAACCCTGAACTCTGACCTGAAAAACAAACAACGTTGGCGAGTGGATCAACGAGAGCTTTGCTGCCAACCTTGCCTACGACCATCAGCGGTGGGACACAGTTGATGCAGCGTCATTTACCGTTGCAGCGCCCCCACGGCCCCGGAGGATTCTGGGATTGCTAACTTCCTTCTTCCGCTTCCTGGGCTGTACTACCTGGGAAAGGTCAGGAAGAATTATGACCTCAAAATGAATGAAGGTTACATGCACAACGTATTCCTATTAAATCTAGAGAAAGTAAACTCAACCTGCTGAATCCAGAACCTGCCTCCCTTATTACTGTCTCCGTCCAAGGACATATAGATGGACGGATAAACACACACACACACACACACACACACACACACACACACACACACACACACACACACACACACACACACACACACACACACACACACACACACACACACACACACACATACATACAGAGAGAGAGAGAGAGAGAGAGAGAGAGAGAGAGAGAGAGAGAGCACAGGCAAAATTTTCTTCCATCGTAAACACGTGACCAAGATTTCTAGTGG
>JADBJO010000019.1:1115000-1117500 GCA_016801955.1 Conus betulinus
GGGGGAGGTGAGATTCACCATGACAGATGGGAAACGGGGATATCTTTAGGAGCAGTTCAGGTTATCAATGCAGAAATGTGGCAAGAATGTGTGGCTAAATCTAACGGAAGATCTTCGTGTAGTCAATATCTCCGATAGCAGTATGAATCAATGATATTATTCCAAGCACATAATCATGATCATCATCACACTCACAAGCATCGACGTCGATTAACAGTACGATCGAAGACAGTACGCACACATCGGATCCCGGCTGATCACGCGGGGATCTTTGATCTCAAGCGCAGAATATGAATGAGGACAAATTTTGTTTATGCTAATCGTTTCTCGCTTGAAGCAATAGCGAGGGTGTGGGGGCAGGGAGGGGGAACTGGGGGGAGATGAGAAGAAGGAAGGGGTAGCAGAGAGAGAGAGAGAGAGAGAGAGAGAGAGAGAGAGAGGGAGGAGAGAGTCTGTGTGCCCCTTGCACGGACAGCTAACCGTAAGTTAACAGCGATGCATCTCCTCCCTTGTGGATGGGTTAAAGAGAAACTCTGGGGAGAGTTTGACAGCAGAAGGTCTTCAGAGAAGAGGGAGAGAGTGTTTCCACTCTGAACTCCTTACACTCTACACTCTCAGGGGGCCGGGCCGCATCCAGGTCATGATTCCAAGATGCTCTTCTGCTGCCAGCTTTTCTCTCCCCCCTGTTCCACAGACACCTCGCGTGGCTCGTGTTACTGCATAGCTTTTCTTGGCGTCTTTTTGTCTTCTTCTTTCTTTGTTTCCCTGGTCACACGTCACGAAAAGGATTTTTTTCACCACATCACTATTATAATCCATGGAAGCGTTTTGAGGAAACTTCACTGGCAGCAGTGTGTCACCAACAGGGAAGCGTCAAGGCGCACCGGCATAAACAACACTGTGGCCGAGATGAAGCAGCGGCGGTGGAGGTGCCTGGGACACATCCTTCGGATGGGCAAGACCAGACTCCCTCATACTGCGCTGAGATGGGCACCACCGGGGAAGAGGGAAGCGAGGCAGACCACTCGGCACCTGGAGGAGGACAGTGGAGGAGGAGATGAGAGAGAGGCAGGCAGGACCTGGAATGAACTGAGCTGGCTTGCCCAGGACAGAGAGGGCTGGAGGGAGATTGTTGGTACCTTATGTCCCGGGACGCGCTGGATGAAGAGGATCAAGTAAGTATGTAAGTTTTGAGGCCTAGCTTAAGTTTGAGCCAGCATTCGATGTGAAAACTGATAATTGATCAAAAAGAACCCCCCCCCTCCCCTCCCCACCTCCCCACCCCCGTCAATCATTTCACTTGTTTGGGGTAGGGGGGTGGGGGGGGGGGTGGATTTCTACCCATGACATCATTCACAATCTTCTTCTAAGGCATGACCTTCAACTTTGCTGACGTCACCTATCAGGCCTTCGCACTCGCCCATGGCGCTATCTTTACGCCAGTTGCCCCCCCCCCCCTCCCCCCCCCCCCCCACCCCCACCCCCGCATAGTCCCATTCTTTTGTTTTAATCTGTCTGCCTGGTTGTTTGTACCTTGCTGGCCATATAAAAAAAAAAAAAAGGAAAAAGAAGACGAGGATACTCAACTTTCAGACGCAATGAAAAAAAAAAAATCTCAAAACGATCTAATTGTGCCAGTCTATAAATACTCGATTTCTTACGCAAGGCCTTGGCGCTTTGATGTTCGGTGTGTGAGTCCCATTCCTTTGATTTTCATCTGTCTGCTTGGAACCACAGTACCTTGATGGCCATTGGAAAAAAACAAAACAAAAAAACAAAAACAAAAAACACGAGGAAACTCAACTTTCAGACAACCGTAAAAAAAAAAAATTTCAAAAACGATCTAATTATGCCAGTCTATAAATACTCGACTCTTTAATTAAGCAAAGGTCTTGGCACATAAGTGTGTGTGTGTGTGTGTGTGTGTGTGTGTGTGTGTGTGCAGCTTCTCTCTACCACTACCAAGCGTGACCGGCGCGCGACCAGTGACAGGATCCGGAAATGCGAGGATGATGGGAAACAATGAAACCATAGCGATGACAGGCGGCGTCGGACCGCCCGTGAGAGCCCCGACTGACAGGAAGTGTCTGCCAATGACGCTGATACCACGTGACATGGCGCGGCGTGTTGCGCATGCTCAGCCTGGGTCCTAGGTGCGAAACGCCGTCATCTTGTCGGCAGTGGCGTAATTCCTAATTAGTGTCATCAAGAGAAAGGGGGGTGGGGGGTGGCGAGAAGGGGGGGGGGGGGGGGGAGGGGTGTATTGGGGGGGGGGGGGAGTAGGGACGGCGACCGCACAGAAGTTGGAGGAGAAGGATGGGAAATCGTGCGCGTGCTTTCTGTCTTTTTCTCTGTCTCTGTCTGCCTCTCTGTCTGTCAGTCTGTCTGTCTGTCTGTCTCTCTCTTCTCTCTCTCTCTCTCTCTCTCTCTCTCTCTCACATATACACCCACCAACCCACCCTCCACCACACCTACACACCTACACACACACACACACACA
>JADBJO010000019.1:1122500-1132500 GCA_016801955.1 Conus betulinus
TTTTGCATTTCTCATTCTCTGTTTTACTGGGTACATGTATTCTAGTTTCATCTCAATTTATCACCAGAAATGACATCCCCAAGATAATATATAATAATAAATAATAGAATATTTATATAGCGCTTTCTAACATCCCAAAGCGCTTTACAATTTGCAATCACAGACACACACACACATGTTATTTTTACAGACAGCATCACACACAAAAAATATGTACACATTCGTATTGTAACTCTCGCATACTCCGCATACAAGAATCAGACCTACACTTGGAACTTGCCATGCTGAGCTAAGCTTTACTTCTTTTTGTTTATTAGCGACCCTCCCCCCCCCAACCCTTATCAATAAACTAAAAAAATTTCCAAATAATGATGTTTAAAACAAACAACAAATATCTAGTGCATCACCTTTTTGGGAGAAAAGCTGACCTACTGACCTGATTATCTTTACTAATTTCTTAGCACTAATATTTTAAATTAATATGTCACCAGAATAAATTTTTTTTTTATTTGCTTTTTAGTTTCATTTAAGTCTAAAAAAAAAAAAAAAGTACATGCTCCCCGTTTCACTTGTTTCAAAAAAGGGTGTTGGCATGTTGGCTTCAGCCTCCCCTCCTCACATGAAAATGAAATGCTGTAACTTATATGTCATTGACAGTTGTGTCACAGCCTCCCCTCCTCACATGAAATTCTGTAACTTATATGTCATTGACAGTTGTGTCACATCTGTTTGCAGGACTGGCTGCACTGCTTTCATTTTATTACCTTTTCCCCATATCACTGGCCAAAAATAGATTTGGTAGTCAGAAGCAAGAGTTGGTCAAGAAACTGCGACAAACCTTTTTTTATGGCTTATGTGAAATGTTATTGTACATTTTATGTAATATTTCTTAAACTGATTGAACCAAATAAACTGTAATGATTTCAGGACATAGATGACTCAAGTCAGTCGGTGGCATCTGGGGTTGAAGTCACAGAGCAGGAAAAAACTATACATCTCTTAGTGTGGTGAGTAAATGCTGCTTTGATTTTTGTTTTCTAAATTAACATTCTTCTTCTTCTTCTTTGTACACAGGCTATCAACTCCTGTGGTCACCCCCAATCTAAGCATTCAAGTCAATACACAACCTGCCTACCTAGCCTTGGGGGTGGATTTTTGTGTGTATGGCTGTTTTTTGTATCCCACCTTAAAGGTAGCCATACTCCATCTTCAGGGAGCTGGGAAGAAAGCATTCATACAGAGCATAAAAAATAAACACTGTAGTTTTATAATATGGTGTGTATGTTATATATATATATATATATATGTGTGTGTGTGTGTGTGTGTGTGTGTGTGTGTGTGTGTGTGTGTGTGTGTGTGTGTGTTTGCAAGGGTGTCACTGATTTGGTATTATGAAACTAAAGTTTTTAAATCATATATAACAAATCTCTTCATTTGAAAAGACATGTGATTTAAAATGTGCGTCTTATTATGTATAGAGTAAAAATAATATATTCTTGTCTCTATTTCATTACCAGTGTTCCTTTTACATCTAAGTTTATGGCTTTTGACATTGTTTTTTTTCTTTGCTCCTTATTGTTTTTTCTCTGCTCCTTCTTCAGGTAGACCTTGATGTGGTAAACCAAGCCTGTGCAAAGTTGATTGCTGATGATTGCATGCCAGTTGAGGTGCATGAAATTTGCCAATCTGCAGACCGTAAGTTGTAGTAAAAACTTTGAACCCCCCCCCCCCCCCCCCCCCCCTATTAACTCCATTTTCTTGTTTCACTTTCAGATCTGTTTTCATTTGATCCCCCCCCCCCCCCCCCCAAAAAAAAAAAAAAAAATCTTAGGATTAAGTGAATTGAGAGAGTTGTTAATTCAATGAAAATGTCTTTTATAGTAAAAGCACAGTGTGGTTAAAAATAATCATATTTTTATTATCATTTCCTTTACCACAATCAATGAAGTTTGCTGGCAAGTCAGTTTAGGCAATACTGCCTGTTTAATCAGTTTTTAAAATAGGGTCAGTAGACCAGCTTTTAAAAAAAATAAATTTATATAAAATGGTACACTGAAAATTTTTTTTTTTTGTCAAATTCAGTACCACATATTTCATTGTTTACCATGACTCATACACTTTTGTAATCAGGAAGACAGTGTTTGTTATTCTGTTGATGTTTTTTTTTTCAGGATTTTTTCCCCACTCACTGGTAAAACAGTAAAAAAAAAAAAGTTTTGGAATTGAGTGGGGGATGGGGGTTGGGAGTGTGTTGGCAAGAATTAAGGTCATTTGGGAAACAAGAAACCATTTTTCTTTCCTTTTCAGATCACAGATGCTTCTCACTGTAGCACTGTATTAATTAAGTGTGTTTAGAATAGGAAAAGAAACATTTATATTATATCGGGTAATGGTTCCAAAGTTTTTTTTTAAGTTGTTTTGCTACTTTGTGTAGGACATAAGGTACTGTCCTGTCTGCAGTTCCTGATGACCTGTCTGACTGTGACTGGGGCCTACTTCAAAAGCAGCATCAAGGAAAAGGCCTGGGCCAAGTTTCATGCTGCTGTGGCAGACCAGCACAACATGTGGCCCCTGGATGAGATTGTGACCCCTAAAGTTTCAACATGGCTGTGTTTTGCAACGTTTGAAATCCTTCTAGAGAATCTGGGTAACTGCGGCACAAAATCAAAGATACTTGATAGCACGTCTGATTATGAATTAAATGGAAAGGATAGGGCTGTTACTGTATATGTTGGTGGGGCTGTAGTTTGCAAAATAAAGCAAAAGGCTTATAGACTGAAGAACACAGAGCAAAAGCAAGAACTGCTTAATTTGGTTGAAGAACTTACGACTACAGGTGGCAAATCGGAATCAGGTAGTCTGACATCCTTACTTGACAGAGGTGGTCTAGTGAAACTGCATCCAAACATAGAACTTATGTTTCTGAATCTCGAGACAACTTTCAGGGGCTTGTTTGGAGAATTTTCATCAACAACAATGCTTTTTCAGGACTTCTTTCAGAGAAATGTTTATCTCTGGATGCAGTTTCAACTAGATTTCATGATCATTTGTACAAAGTCAATGTTCAAGAAACAACCAAACAAAAGCTCTTCAAGGATATATTATTTCTTTATTTTAAAATCAGAGCTCATCACAAGTGCAAGACATTCATGGATAATTTCCATCGCAATACACAGAAGGAAAAGAGAGAGAAAAGGGTCTTAGGAAACGCCTGAGACAAAAGAAACAAATCCCCAATGTTGATGACACAGAATAAGAAACACAAAGTATTGGCCAAATCATGTGTATGTGTATTGACAAATGTAGTACTGTGAAGTTTTTTGTTTCATAACAAAGGTGTTACTAGATTTTGATAAAGCATTTGTTTTTCGTCGCCTATCACAGAGCTGCCTACTGCCCATGGTAAAGGTTACGTGTTCCTTAAAGCAGTTGCAAACACCCTGTCCCTGGGAGCCCACTTTTCTGCTTGTAACAAAGAGAGTGACCAAAAAAGAATTATAGAAACTTTAGTTCATGAATTGCAAAATATATTTCATAAATCATGACACTGCAATCTGTGTCCTGGAAATACAAAGCAATTCATATATTGTGACTCGCTTTGTGTGAAATTCCATTTATTGTGGACAAATCTTGATTTCCCAAGAACAAATCTTTATTTATTTATTTTTTCATGCATACCATTAGGTTCATGGCCTTATGTGGATTGAGAGTCTAACACTACCAGACTGAAAGCAAGAAAGAGAGAGATTTCATGCATAGTGTGAAATTTCAGATCATGTGAACCATTTGAATGAGTGTGCGAGCTTATTATTTTGTATCCGCTTAGTGTGAACTGTCCTACAAGACCAACAGCATGCTGTCTTTAGCCATTACTATATTTGATTATTTTGAATTTGTGTTGCTCCTGTCCACTTTCTTTCCTACCAGCATGTTTTTTATCGGAAGCACTTGTTACTAAATAAAATGTGTTTGAATTCATTGGTGGTCTCTTTTCTTTCATCTTACTGTTGTGCTGCATTATCCAGATTATAACCCTTCACATTATAAAGCGCAGAGGTCTTGGGCTAGGAAAAAAATATCGCCTTACTGTTCATGAAATAATACAAAAGTATTTTGGATGCAGAACGCTTAAACATGCCATACAAAATGGTTACCGTATTTTTCAGGCTATAAAGATGTTACTTTTTTTTCAGACTGACCACTGCGGCTTATAATGTGAGTAAGATAGTAACAAAATGTAATAACAAATGTGAAAGTAGGTTGAAGTTTGGGGAATGCCATATCCACCATAACAAAATCTGAAAAGTGGGGTGAAGTTTGGGGATGCACCTTGTTCGCTGTAACCAAAATCAGTATGCTCCGGTTACCCAACCCTACCCTAGTTTTTCCTGCTGACTCTAAATTTCTTGGGCATCTTTTAATAAAAGTGTGACAGAACAATTTAAGCAGAAAATGCAAGGTTAAACTGTAACTGTACTCTTACTAGGTAAATCAAAGACTATTACTTGTGCCATCTTCATGTATTTCAGGAAATACAGCGAAACTCTTGCACTGCAAAAAAAAAAAAAAAAATTAACAGGTCAAAAAGAAATAAAGGATGTAGCTTACATTTTGAGAGAAAAAAAAATAAGACAGGTACAAAGGACCTTTATAAGGCCAAAAAAGTTATGTTTCCTGTGAAAACATTTTCTTTTTAATAGGGGTGGTTGATCGGCTTCTTTTCTTTTGAAAAATTGTGTTAAAATAAAGCACTGGGTTGTAAATTGTTGTGTCAAATTGGTCAACTTGATGGCTACAATGCTTTTGCTTGCATAATGGGGAGCACTACTTTGAATTCATCTTTCATTCCTTTTTTTTTTTAATCAGGGGTGGTTGGGAAACCAGAAAAAAAAACACTTTTCCACCCTAACTAAAAACAGATACCTAAAAAGAATGTCTGCCTAACTCAAAATGTTGACAATCTCAAAAAAAAACTCAAATTCTTCAACATTACATTAGGCAATTTGCAAATAACATTTTCCATCAATGGCTTGGAGTCAAAGTCAACTGCCTCTAGACAGTGGATTGACTTATTATTGACCTTGTGCAATAATAAACACTTTTACAACAACAACAAACAACAACAACACAAAAAGACTGCAGCAATTGTAACAGTATAATCAGCATTATATATATGCCGCAAAGTTTTTTTTTGTTTTTTTTTTTTAATAAGAGCTCTTAGTTTTAAAAATATGATCAATAATAATTCAATTGACTACTTATGGATAGTCTACTTTGGTTCCAAGCCATCGACTTAATTTAATAACATTATTTTTGTCATAAAAAATTGCCAGTCACGCTTAAAGTAACATATGCAAGGCAACATTTAACCATCGGATTTTATATGCAAATATATCATTACTACATCTAGGTTCTTTTTCTTCTTACACAGGCTATCAAGTCCTGCGGTCACCCCCAGTCTAAGCATACAATTCAATACACAACCTACCTACCTAGCCCCTGGGGGTGATTTTTTGTGTGTATGACTTTTTTTTTTAATCCCACCTTAAAGGTAGCCATACTCCATCTTCAGGGAGGCTACATCTAGGTAAAAACAACAAGCAAAACAAAACCCTCTATCAAGATTTTTTTTTTCTGTCTTGAAAAAGCACAATAGCTTTAACAGAATGTCCATCCAAACGACTGGACCACTGTCCTATCGTCCATCATTCACTACTCTCCACTGTCCTGTACAAGTAAGAACATATCAAATGACTGCCATGTGATTCCAGAGGATTGTGCACATGTACAAATTGATCACTTCCACCCCCATGGCTAGGTAGGTAGGTTGTGTATTGACTTGTATGCTTAGAATGGGGGTGACCGCATAGCCTGTGTATGTAGAAGAAGAAGAAGATGATTACATGATCAACTGATCTATATACACATTTCTGTGGGCATGTTTACATTAAGTCAAGTTACCCCAACTTATATCAAAACTGCCACCTTACATGCAAATTTGTCAAGTCGTTTTCACTCATGTGAAACCTAATGTTGAACAAAATTGTGCGGTAAACTTGGGATAAATTCAGGTGACCTGATAACATGTGTACATGGGCACAGAACAGCAAGACATGTGATCATTTCACTCATGCGCAAAATGCTCTAGATGGATGTGGTAGTTATATGATTAATTCACATATGCGCAGGACAGTGGAGAAAAAACGGATGGTGTAGAGGATATAACACTAGTTTGTAGTGATGCTGGTAAGCAATAGGCCTACAGAGCTTACAACATTTCTAATGCCTTTTCTTTTTTTCTTCAGAGGGCTGCAGCTGATCTCAACTGCCTCATCTTCTGCTTCATGCTGTCGCCTCCTTGTGATGTTTCCTTTAGGCTGACAAGCAATTGCAAGACTGCGCTGCATTCTGAGCTTGTTTTCATTGTAGGCAAACGCCCACAAGGTGGGATTGTCACAACGCCTTCCAAGGCCCCGGTGCCTCCAAAGTGTTTCTCCAAAGGGTCTTGACAGAAGCGGTTGCTCAGGACAAACTCAACACCATGTGTTAATAAATACCTGCAAGCTTCTGGGAAGGAGCGAAGCGTCATACACATGCCTTTGAAAGTTTGATGAGTGATGGACATCTTGTTCTTCTCTGTCTGGCTGAAACCATCCCGCTGTTGGATGGCCTGCTTCCACTCGGTGAAGTACCTGAGTAGTTCCTCCAAAAAGGAAAACCTCTCATCATCGACACTAGTGTATGGCATCAGATAAGCTATCCTTTTTTGAATGCCTTCACTCTTGGCCCTAACATTTAAACAGTCAAAAAATTTGTCCATCTTGATGATGAGGTTGGCCGTCTCTCGACATTCCTCTCCTTGCTCAAGCAACATTTTGCCAACACTTTCGCTCATCACCTGAACAGCTAGCTTCACGTTCATCACTGATGCAGGGGTCAAGTGGATGTGATTGTACGTCAGTTTTGTAGTCCGCAAGGGAGACTTGCTGGCATTAGCTCTTTCTTCCTTCTTTTTTAGCAGAGACTCAACGTAACGACAGGGTTCACAAAATACAGTATTGGCCTTAAGGATCAGCTTGCAGGATTTTGATCTTACTGTAGACATTTGATCATCCACAGACTTGCAAATGACATGCCTATAATAAACGCCTTTGTTAGATTTCCCCAGCAAATCTGCATACTCTTGCAATGATTCATCTGCAATGCCGGTACAAATAATTTTCTTGTGGAGCTTCAGCAAAAAAGATTTTAATGACTCCTTCTCAATACTAGTTGTCTCTTCTGCAGCTAGAGAGACCGTACACTTGAACAGTAGCAATATAGTCAGCTTTGACTGTCACTTTTAGCTTTAAATTACTGTTGTCCACCACACAGCAACCACCAGTTCTTCTTCTGCACACTGAATCTTTATCCAGGGAAGAGGCAGGTCTTCTGCAGCTTTTAGGACCTCTCCAAAAGTATAGTAGGCCACAAGATCCGGCATTGGAGGTGATGGTCTGTGAACCTGAAACAAATATTAGAAAAAAAATTATTATCTGCACGATAAAATCTTAATAGAGTTTACACTGGAAGACTGATTGGGATTCCACCAAGCAACAAGAAGAATTATTTTTTATTTGGAATGAGCTTGCCACCATCATATAGCGCAGGGAGGGAAAAAAGTTTGTTTTCTGTTTCATCACTTTTCAAAACAGGGTTGGTAGATCAGTTCCATAATTTTCATGAAAGTGATACACTGTGGTGCCATTGAAAAAAAAAATTGGTACACTCAACCCTGTGTGTCATTGACAGCGGTGACGCATTAATTTTTTGACTTTCTGAAATCGCACCCCCCACCCCCACCCCACCCCCATGGTACACAACAATTAGGGTTACGGTGAAGGCGGTGGGTGGGAAGCAAAAACCTAGGATCAGTCGGAAAATTGGAAACTCTTCTTCTCTTCTTCTTCGCATTCTTCAGATGTCAAATTGGAAACAAGCTGCTTTTGTGGGGGTGGGAGGGGGGCTACAGAACCAAGCAGCAGAATACTGGGTCCTGGTGCATAAGAAAGAAAAAAATATCGCCTTGGGGTAAGAACATCCGATCATCATCATCACCGAGATAAATTGACAATCAAAAATGGAATCAGTTTGGAGACCAGAAGCAACCATTTTTCAGGTGGTAGAGGGGGGGGGTGGGGGGGGGGGGGCTCTTTGGGACTAGATGAGTAGATCAGGGATCGTCCAAATAGCCAAAGCGGAGCAGAACAAGCTATGAGTATGAATGAGATCATTTTTTCCTCCTCTATATCAGCATCCACATTCTGACTTTTGAGGAAAGACTTTATTTCAAGTTTATACATCCTAGAAATAGAATGAATTGCAGACTCACCGGTAATTTTCTAGCTGTAGGTTGTGGCGTTTTTCAATACTTTTCACAGGCATCCAGAGGTCTGGAATACTGCCAGGAATAAGGGAGCGGTAGCCATTTGCTGAAAAAGAAAACCACAAAATTAGTTTACTAGCTTTAAAAAACTGAGTTAAGTTTATGCATCTTTCTAACTATATGTTTTCAACAACTTCAACAAAGTTCATAATGGAAGTTATACAAAACAAGTTATCTTTTGCCCAGTATACTAGCAAAAGGCACTGACTTTGAATTTTTTTTTTGTTTGTTTGTTTGTTGTTGTTGTTTGTTGTTTTTTTTTTTTTTTTTTTGGGGGGGGGGGGGGGGGGGGGGGGTACTTTTTTTGGGGTTGTGTGGAGAGGAGACAGGTGGGACACGTGCATTTGTTAAGTTTGGGTCTGATCCTATTTTGCACAATGGGGATGTGAGACGATCAAAGGTATCGCATCCAGTTCTCTCTCTCTCTCTCTCTCTCTCTCTCTCTCTCTCTCTCTCTGTGTCTCTATTTCTCTCTCTCAAAGTGTCACTGTGTGTGTATTCAGCTCATCACACACACACACACACACAAATCCAATCACATTCAACACACACACACACACACACACACACACACACACACACACACACACACACACACACACACACACACACACACACACACACACACACACACACACACACACACACGTTAAAAGGAAGGCCTTTCAAAAGGTTTGTCTAGGTTTTCGTGGCCAAAAATTTAGGATTAGTATGAGTTTTTTTTCTTTTTGATGTTGGTAACAATAATGCTATATATTACATTGCTAAACTGAAAGCGGTATTATGTGAGTTATTACTTTCACTTTAGTCAGGAAATAATTAATGGAAGTATTGTTAAGTGAGACAAAAAAAAAAAAAGGATAATGCTTGGCTATAAAACTTTGACTCCTTCGACGGAGGGATTGGGGGCACTTTAGAGTTACAAACAAGATAGATGCAGCACAGAATTTCTGAAAAGGATGTTTCTGACATGCTATTTCCATTTAACAATACAATGGCAAATTAAACATACACCACATGCACAAAACTTGTTCATCTTCTGCAAAGCACCCCAGTCAATTTTCTAAATTACAGTCGGTCTGAAGACGGGCAAAATAATTTTACATAATTC
The DNA here is from genome assembly GCA_016801955.1 of Conus betulinus. NCBI lineage: Eukaryota > Metazoa > Mollusca > Gastropoda > Neogastropoda > Conidae > Conus > Conus betulinus. The sequence goes on from JADBJO010000019.1 coordinate 1,132,037, forward strand.
ATAATCACCAACGTTTCTACTAGACAAGGGGGTTATTATCGACCTAATACCAGTTTCATACGTGGAAAGAAGCAGACTTGAATCTGAATATGAAAGTGATGGGGTAAACCCCTCTTTCTTCCTTACTGTTAATGTCACTGTCTGCCTTCAGGAATCGGGGTTTTGCATTAGATTTTGACATTTCTCTCTCTCTCTCTCTCTCTCTCAAAAAAAAAAAAAAAAAAAAAAATTCATTTAAATGAAATTCATTTACCTGTTGTTCAGATACATTCTGGGCGAAAGTGGCGTGAGCATATCCTTGCTGTTTCGACGTTGAAACTCTTGTCCGCTCTGTTGACAGCACGCACGAGGTCTTGCTCCACTTGAGGTAAGACGGTTTATGCTGACGAATTTTTAAAAAAAAATGACAAGCCTCGACAGCTCACGGAGGTTGTATTGCATCCAACAATGGCACAGTGACTTCC
>JADBJO010000019.1:1137500-1145000 GCA_016801955.1 Conus betulinus
AACGCAGGTGAAGGAACCACGAAAACCTGAAACACAGCAGACGACTGCCGCCGAGGAAGCTGAAAGTGCTGGGTCAAGGGAAATGACAGAAAAATGGGGGGTGGTCAGGAAGGGGTGGGGGTGGGGGTGGGGGTAGAGGCGGGGAGGGGGGGGGCGGAGAGGGGGGAGGAGGTAAGGGGTGGTGGTCGAATTTATTGCATACAGAATATTCCAGAGGTTTGCGGAGACAATTATGCGGCCAGCGATAAACCTGTTCGCCAAAATAAAATAAATGAAATTTTTTTTTTTTTTTATGTAAAGAGAAAAAAAAAAAGGGGGGGGGGGGGGGGGGGGGGGGGGGGGGGGGGGGGGGAGGGGGAATCGGGAGAGTATAATGCCTGTCTTACCTTTGCAAACAGAATTACCTACCTTTCTTCAGTTTACGGATCAAACAAATAGATCTAGGGAGTCGGACGATTTTATCTGATTGGAAGGGCATGCCAGGATAACGACTATCTGGATTATTTACAGGCGCACCCTTTCACGCCTCTCTCTCTCTCTCTCTCTCTCTCTCTCTCTCTCTGAGGGAACAGGTAAGCTGACTGACGGAGCACAATCGCTTTGGACGGTGCTCACCCACCGGTATCTGTCCCATATAAGCAGTAAGATTACTCTCACTGACCACAAGATTTGACACAAATTATCTCCCTTGCAAGATTTTGGACATCGTCTCTTCTCGCAGGGCAAACACCGCTGTACGTGTGGGGCAAAAACGGTAAGGTCAAATTGGTCCTGGGTCCTCATTTTCATCGGGATGCACGTCACGGACTCACACCGAAATTCACTGGCTTCATCCCTGGGTCGCTATTTATCTTTCTACCACGTTTTATTCAAGCACATTCGGTAGTTTAAGAATAATCATGCTGACAAGCAGACAAACAAACAAACAAACAAACTGACGCACAGGTGACAACAGCATAACCTCCTTGGCGGAGGTAGCAACTAATAACTGCATAACTATTAGTGGAATATCCGAGAGAGCTAAGACATCTGCCGATGTGGATCAGTCCTCTTAACTTCAGTCAGATCCGGACTCGCTGGATCCGGGTGAAAGCCAGATCCATGGCAAACGTTACAAGATCGTAGATGTCAACACGTATAACACAAGCCTGATTTCTGTTCTTTGAAATTTGTATATTATTTCGAGAGAAATTTTGGGAAAAGTCGAAAAATGCTGAATCTCTCTCTCTCTCTCTCTCTCTCTCTCTCTCTCTCTCTCTCTCTCTCACTCTCTCACACACTCTCTCACACACACACACACACACACACACACACACACACACACACACACACACACACACACACACACACACACACACACACACACACACACACACTTGACAGCCAATCATAACGACAGGCAGTCACAGCGGGCTGCACTAAAGCAGCGATCTTGGTTTTGTCAGTCACTCCCAGAAAGACACTGCCTCACTACCCTAAAGGAGGGGCGGGGGAGGGGGGGGTGGGGTGGGGGGAATAGTCAGTAGTGGGACGCAGCTGTTGCCACGCACGCTATGTCGGCTTAACGGCGTCCGGTTTCACTCTGTTGACAACGGGTGTAACAGATCCTCCCTCTGACAAAACAAAAACAAAAGAAAAGAAAGAAAGAAAGAAAGAAAGAAAACAAAAAAAAAAAAAAAAAAAAAAAAAAAAACCCTGAGAGGGACCACGGGGAAGCAGTGATACGTTCTGTTGGCTGATCTGCACTGGCCCAGCCAGCTTTGCTTATCCGTCATTTATCAACAACAACAACAACAACAACAACAAAAAAATTGCTGTTTGCAAAGTGAAACGACTGCAGGCGGAAATCTAAACAAATCTTTAAAAAATGTCAGCGAACCGCCCAGAGAAACGCAGACAAACGAGTCACAAGACAACACACAAAGCAATCAAAGCTAAGTGCATTTTCGTTATTTTGTCCGTGTTTGTTTCACCTCAGGAAGACCTAAGAGGTCGAAACGCGTTGTGTGTTGTCTTGTGACTCGTTTGTCCGCGTTTCTCTGGGCGGTTCGCTGACATTTTTTTTAAAGAATTGCTGTTTGGTTGACATTTAGTACTAGCTTCGTAGATGTTAATGCAAAGTATGAAAACTGGCTTAGCCAATACTTTTACCATTACATAGGAAAATGATTGTTTAGGGAAAATGTATAATTATTGCTTGAGAAAATCAGGGTGCCTACATATTCTCTGCTTCACCAGGGTATCGTGTATGTTTTTTCTGAGAATTCATAACTCCAGACACATATCCTGGTCTTTCTCAGATATATATTCCCTGATCTTAATTTTTAAATATATCCGCTGAATATTTTCGGTGATTTTTTTTTTTTTCAGTTTGATGCATTGCTTATTATTCACACACAATGTTCCGTGCGTCAGCTGGTTCCAATTGAAGTGTTATTATTTGTCATTTTGGAACAATGTTTTTTTTTTTTTTTTTTTTTTTTTTTTTTTTTTTTTACATGTAATATGAATCAAATTGCGGAAAGTTTGATATTCAAATATTTTTCGTGGTTTAACTGTTTGACAAATATAGATGAAACCAAAGTTATAACATCATTGTGGTTTGTTTATTTGCTTCTTTCTTTCTTCGGCTTTTTTTTTAAATTTTTTTTTTACAGAATACCCCCCCCCCCCCCCCCCCCCCCCCCCCCCCCCCCTCCCCGTCCTCCGAAAAAAAAAAAAAAGAGACAAATTATCTGTACATGAGCTAATAATCCGTTCAATGAATCTGGTATGTCTTAGTCTTGGACATCAACTGGAGTTAACATGTAAGCCTGGGGATCATTTTTACTTTAATCGCTGGTAAATATTTTAAAAAGAAGAGCCATAGAGACGTCTGTCCAATCTTCACGCATGCTTTAAGAAAAAGAAGAAGAAGAAGATGATGATGATGATAATGATGATGATGATGATGATGATGAAGAAGAAGAAGAAGAAGATGATGATGATGGATGATGATGAAGAAGAAGAAGAAGAAGAAGACGAAGAAGAAGACCCTACACAAGGTACCTGTTAACTTCCGTTGTGGTGCCGAATTTTGTTTATGTTGTTGTCGTTGTCGTTGCTGTTTCTCAAACTGAACAGATTTCAACCTCTCGTTCCAAAAAGTCTGCCACATTTGTCATCGCGCCAGGCTATCAGCACGACTTGGACACGACAGTGCGCACTTGCTGCCCACCCACGTGACTGAGGGGGTGTAGTTTAGCCTTCGGCACGATGGCGAGTTCTGACCGCAGGTTCTTCGAGTCATGGATGACAGATGTAGTGAATTCAGCTCCGTCATCACTTTGCGAGATCTGAGGTGGCCCAAACGACAACAAAGACTAAGCAGCTAATGTGAAGCCTTTCCTGACGTTGTCGTAGTCAATGGCTACAAAATGCAGAACTTTGTCAGATCCGCTTGACACCATGATCAAAGACAATGGCCTTTGCTTCGGTGACTGCATAGTGTGATAGGATCTGGTTGAGCCATCAAGCTAAACGACTCCCAAACCATTGCGTTGACGCTTATATTTTCTTTCTTTCTTTTTCTATTTTTTTTTTTTCTCTTTCCTGTTTCGTCTTCTGCGCCACCTCAGTGGCATTGCACCCACGCCGCTCATTCCGAACTTTTGCTTACAGCCACAGCCACAGCCCCGGCCCGCGGAGCCGTCAATGTCAAGTCGTCATAAGGCAACCCACCTGAGGAGACACTGCACTGCTGCCGAGTCACTTCGGTGCTGTTTTGTGGTGCCTGTTCTGATCCAGCATACGCAAGACACTACCTACGAGCCACAACCCCGCTCCTCCCCGCCCACCCTCCTCCAACCTCCCTACCCCGTTCCTGGTGACGACAAGAACTGCTTAGTCCAGGAGCCGACGGCAGTGAGCTCTCCCTCCGGAGGGCGTCACCACGTCCGTCTGACGACAGTCCTGATGATTTGCCATCACCGCTGACCACGGCAGAATCAAAGCAAGACCTTAGGTGTGGAGAGGCCATCGAGACTGAGGTCACCATGAGAGCAGGGCATGAAAAACCACAGAATCACACTTCTTTTTTTTGAAAATGCTGATCGATGAAGATGATGAAGATGATGAAGATGATGCTACGCATTTCCGTTCTGGTCTGAGACTGCACGACAGGGCTGTACCCTATGTCTACTTTCATAACATAACCCGGTGTCAACCAGACCCGAGAGATACGGTCGTCTGCAATGCTGCTCAGGAAAATTTGAGCACCACTCTCAGAGACGCATCCATTTAAGTGGATGAAATCCGACCGTGTGGTCGAAGCCTTCACAAACAAGCCCAAAAGCAAATTAAACTGTGGGTAGGAGCCGGTCGGGGGGGTAGAAAACTCCCACGAAAAAAAAAAATAGCGCTGGTGGGAATCGACCCCACGATCTGCCAGCCAGGAGTCGCGACGCTAACCACGCCACTACGGCGGCTGATGACAGGTGTTGGTCTTCTGTTTTTTTTTCTTCTTTTTTTTTTCCGGCACGGGGATGCGAAGACTTTTGACCTGAGCAACTAATCCATAGAAATGTCGGCACACCTCCCGTGTCATTGACGATCTGTCTCTTCCCACACTGCGTGCCTAATGACAATGTGAGCTGATTTGATAATGTCAGCTGTCTCCTCCATTAACACAAAAATTTCTTGCTTTGTTAGGTTCTTTCGTCTCCCCTCCTCCCCCCCCCCCCCCCCCCCCCCCCCCCCCCCACCCCGCTTTTTTCATCTCTTTTTTTTTTTGTGTGCTTGGTTTGGGTTTTTCTTCCTGCTCATATTTTTGTTTGATGGGGTGATGTTGTTGTTGTTGTTGTTGTTGCTGTTGTTTGTTTGTTTGCCGATTCAAATTCTGAACTTTTCGCACTGAACACCTTCCTTTCCTTCAATAAGAATCTTAACGTGGCGTTTTTCCACACACACACACACACACACACACACACACACACACACACACACACACACACATTTTTCTTTAAGTTCTTAATGCATTAACTTACTTTAATGTTTATCTTCGGTTTAAAAAAAAAAAAAACTCTTGGCTTTTTTTTAAAGTTCTTAATGCGTCAAATTACTTTCATGTTCTTAATGTTTATCTTGGTAAGAAAAAACTTGGGCTTTTTCTTTCGTTTGTTTTCTTTTGTTTTTTATAATCACACTTTTTCTTCTTAAGTATCTGCTCACATTTTACACACACACACACACACACACACACACACACTCTCACTCTCTCTCTCTCTCTCTCTCTCTCTCTCTCTCTCTCTCTCTCTCTCTCTCCCACATTCAGAGAGAGAGAGAGAGAGAGAGAGAGAGAGGTGGAGGGGGGGGGGGGGGGGTGGGTGACGGAGAGCAGAGGGCACACACACACACTCCCCGTTGCTTCCATATATTCATTTCATTCATTGCTTGTGTTATGGTTGACAGGTTCAGGTTACGGAACTTTGACTTTCCCATCATACGCTAAATAATATCAATACCCTGTATACGATTTTGTTCTCTCTCTCTCTCTCTCTCTCTCTCTCTCTCTCTCTCTCTCTCTCTCTCTCTCTCTCTCTCTATGTATGCTGTATGCTATATGCTATGTATTCATTATTGTTGCTGTATGCTATGTATTCATTATTGTTATGAGTTTCTATGCAGTTCCATGCAATGATTTCTTCCACGTATTTATTGTTTGAGGGCTGGATGAAAAAAAGCCACTGATTTGTGCTTATTCTTTTCCCTCATTAAACAACATTTCGTTCGTCTTCGTTCGTTCGTTCGTTCGTTCTCTTCAGTACATTTTTTTTTTTTTAAACTAAATAATATCAATACCCTGTATACGATTTTTGTTTTCTCTCTCTCTCTCTTCTCTCTCTCTCTCTCTCTCTCTCTCTCTCTCTCTCTCTCTCTCTCTCTGTCTCTCTCTCTCTCTCTTCAGTACATTATTAAAAAAAGTTTTTGTCTCTGTTTATTCTCTCTATTCCCACCCCCATCCCCCAATTTCAGAGGTATTTTGTTCGTGCATGTGTATTTTAAAACCCCTTTATAGTTGTCATGCCTCATTTTTATTTCAAATTAATTTAAAGTTTATTTCTAATCTCGTTCGTCATGCCCTCTTTCTATTTTCAAATTAATTAAAAGTTTACTTTTAATCTAGTTCGTAGCGCTCTGTGTGTGTGTGTGTGTGTGTGTGTGTGTGTGTGTGTGTGTGTGTGTGTGTGTGTGTGTGTGTGTGTGTGTGTGTGTGTGTGTGTGTGTGTGTGTGTGTGAGTTCTTATTGTTGTTATTAAATTCACTGTACAGTATTAACCCATGTTCTTCTTCCTGTATATCATTGTAATCTACGTTTTCCCAGTCGTCTTCTTTTCTCGCCTTTATTGCCACAGTAGACTTTTGTATTTCTTTCTTTCATCCACTTTGTATTTTTTCTCTGTTTTCTTCTCACTGTCTTTTTCTCTTTTCTTCTCCTTTTTTTCTCTCTTTTGTGTTTCTTTTTTCGTTCTTTCTTTCTTTCTTTCTTTCTGATTTAGCCACTTTATATATTTTTTTCTTTCGTTTCCTTTTTTTTTTTAATTTAGATTCACAGTCTGAAACATGTAACTACTCTGTGATCATGACAATCTCTGTCTGGCCTACTTGTTGATACACATTGGCCTTCATCTGTGTTAAAAAAAGAAAAAGAAAAACAAAAAGGAAAAATACGATCAAAAGGGGTAATAAAACACACACACACACACACACACACACACACACACACACACACACACACACACACACACACACACACACACACACACACACACACACACACACACACACACACACACACAATTATGACTACACGACCTCACAACATCGTGCGTCATCGTCATAATACTCAAACGTTCGGTTATCAATGACTTTATATGTCATTATCAGTTTAGATTTACCGTGATTTTTTTTTTTATTTATTTTTTTTTTTTTAATCATCGCGGTTTCTTTCGGCTGGGGGGGGGGGGGGGGGGGGGGGGGGGGGGGAAGACAAATAGAAGTGGCCGGGAGGTGACTAGAAAATCCACCATTCTGTTTCTCCTCCGGTGGTTTAAAACAACAACAACAACAACAACAACAACAACAACAACAGCAGCAGCAACCCCAACAGCAACCACAACCACCACCACCAATACCCACCACCACCACCACCACAACAAAAACATAAAAACCCTTACCTTGGCATCGGCGTCGTCCTATAGTATGTACCTTGTATCGATTTCAAGACGCGCAGAAAACAATAGTTGTGTGACTTTTCAAAAAAGATTTGTCTCGCGTGCAAGAATAAATTAAAAGAAAGAAAGAAAGAAAGAAAGAGCAACCAACCGAGAAATTCGGTGATGCACTGTCTTCCAAAACGAAGCAGGTCTTCACGTACGTCTAATCTGATACCCGTGTTAGGTATTCCATAAGTAAAAAGGGTACCAGATGCATTTTTTTCAAGATTGGCGAAGAAAATACGAG
>JADBJO010000019.1:1152500-1155000 GCA_016801955.1 Conus betulinus
CATTAGTGCTGGAAGTTACTGAGAATAACACAACAATAACAATAGTAAATGTTTTCAATCATTAGTGTTGGAAAGCTAGTGAGAGTAACACAACAATAACAATACTAAATTATTTCAATCATTAGTGCTGGAAAGTTAGTGAGAATAACACAACAATAACAATACTAAATTATTTCAATCATTAGTGCTGGAAAGTTAGTGAGAATAACACAACAATAACAATACTAAATTATTTCAATCATTAGTGCTGGAAAGTTAGTGAGAATAACACAACAATAACAATACTAAATTATTTCAATCATTAGTGCTGGAAAGTTAGTGAGAATAACACAACAATAACAATACTAAATTATTTCAATCATTAGTGCTGGAAAGTTAGTGAGAATAACACAACAATAACAATACTAAATTACTTCAATCATTAGTGCTGGAAAGTTAGTGAGAATAACACAACAATAACAATACTAAATTACTTCAATCATTAGAGTTGAAATTGACCTGCCACTTCTTTGCTGACATGACTGTCATGCAAGCAAAGGAACAACAGGACGATCATCGATCATCATCATCATCATCATCATCATCATCATCATCATCATTACTATTATTATTATCATTTATTATTATTATTATTTATTGTTACTATTTTATTATTATTATTATTATTATTATTGTGACAACGACGACAAAAACATCATAATCATCATCAGTATTACTATTGTTATTATTTGTTATCATTATTATTATTTTTTATATTTATCATCATCATCATCATCATCATCATTATTATTATTATCATTATTATCATTATCGTACAACGACGACATTAATCATCATCATCATCACCACCATCATCATCATCATCATCATCATCACCACCACACCATCATTAACAACAATAACAAACAACAACAATAATGATAACAGTAATGATGATAATGATGATGATAATAATGATAATAGTAATACTGATAATAATGATGATGGTAATAATATGATGATAGCAGTAGTAATAGTGGTGATGATGATGATGATGATGATGATAATGATGATAATATTAATAACAATAACAACAACAATAAACACAATCACGATGGTGATGATGATGATGATACTACTACTACTACTACTAACAATAATAGTAATAATGATAATAATAGCAAAGATAATAATAATGATTATAATAATATTAATTAATTATTATTATTAATAATAATTATTATCATTAACATTATCATTATTGTTATCATTATCATCATCATTATTTTTATTATCACTACTACTATATTTATTATCATAACGACAAAAAGTGACTTGGACGAGGCGACAGCCTTGATATGGCCCTTAGCGGTTGGCTGGGCTATAAACAGCATGACTTGAACTAATAAATCATACCAGAGAGTAAACTCCAGAGAAGAGCTGAAGAAGCACCGCCGTCCCTTCCCTGCCTCCCCTCCCCTCCCCCACACTCCTCTGGAACCATCATCATCATCATCATCATCATCATCGTCATCATCGTTGTCGTCGTCGTCATTGTCATCATTATAAAGGTAATTTGCTAGCGCAGTTAATTTCTTTTTTTAAATCATCATGTCTTCTTCTGTGACCCATCATTATCATTACCGATCCACCCAGGACGCAAACCCTTGACATTTTCCTGGTGCAGGACTCATACTGCACGGTGAACGCGAGACTGCCCTTTGACAGAGCATAGTGAGAACTACAAGAAGTAAAGAACCGAAGAGCCCCCCTGCACGGCAAGAAAACCCAATCGGATCATAACATAAACCAGTGACAAAAGCACAACACCAAAGCTTGCTGCACAAATAAATCAGAACACTTTCTGAGGACTAGGTGGCTAAACTACAAAGAACAGAAACATGACAGGTGAACACACACACACACACACACACACACACACACACACACACACACAGTTCCAAGGACAACATCCCAGGTCTGCAGTATGAAAATAAACGTTTTGATTTCTTCTGACAATGCCTGTCTCACACACACACACACACACACACACACACACACACACACACACACACACACACACACACACATGTTTTTATTTCTTCTGACAATATCTAACATACATGCACACGCGCGTGCGCGCGCAAACATACAGAGAGAGAGAGAGAGAGAGAGAGAGGAGAGAGAGAGAGAGAGAGATGTTGACAGAAGGTTTGACAAAGTTTGATAAATCATTGTATTATTCGTACCTCTTACATGACACACTAAAATACACGTAATACAATAAACATGACACAGTGCAAATCATACACTCATGTCACAGCTTTATCACAGTACTTGCTGCACCAGGGAACAAAGAGATAAAGAGAGACAAATTGATGACACATGGAGCATGTAAAACTTAGATTACTTGAAACAAAAATAAAACAAGTAGGTAACATATGATGAAAGCTATCTAATCAACATGCAAAGGTCTATTTGTATCATGGATAAAGGAACTGAAATATAAAATTTGTTAGTC